>WYDF02058799.1:0-25171 GCA_009867245.2 Adranes taylori
AGCCACAGATAAATGGCTATTGTACAACAGACAAGTAGTTTAAACTTGAGTTTAGTAAAACTCTGGCTTTACTAAGCTCGCACTTAAGCTTAGATTGTACAACCGGGCCTTAGAGGCCTACTCGGGGGACATTGGGGATCCCAATCGCCATTTTATGAGTGTCAACACTGTTTATGTTACCAGTAGTGCGTTTAGCTTCTAGTTATGTGTCAACTGTAAATTAAGGTTATGTGTCACCAATTTTCTTTGATTCATTCTTATAATTTAAAAAGTCAGGTAAGTGGATCCACAATGTTCCCCACGCAGGCATTTATCCAAATAATATATATTTTCGATAAACTGGTTTTGTGACATTGTGTTTTGAAAATGAGTGTAAAGAGAAATAATAAACGTTTGACTCAAGCAGAGTTTCAGGAATTAGCTGATAATTTTGGAAGAGATAGCGATGAAAGTGATAGCGAACCCACAGACAATCAAAGTGATATTTACAGTGATATTGATGACTAGGAATACTTTCTTCCCAGGGATGAAGTTTCGGAATCTGAGGACGAATTAGAAATAGTAAGTTAAGAATCATTTGATATGGAATCAATGGATAAAATTACGGAAACAGAAGAAATTGGAGAAGAGTTTATTTCCTCGTTCGAAATGGTCTACTATTCCCAAACCAGCCACCAGGCGCTTGATAAAAAATATAGTCACTGTTAAACTTGGCCACATTATCTACATTATGTACAAAATGCAGTGACCCCTAAAGACTTCTTCAATCCATTAGTTACAGAGGACATAAATGAAATAATCTGCCGTTACACAAATGAAGAAGCTGAAAAATTGTGTCTTCTTGGAATGGAAAACATCCCGATCGCCAACGAAAATGGAAAAACTTTAATAGTCTGGAACTAAATGCATTTCTGAAAGTGCTAATAAAAGCAGGAGCTCTTAGATCACATCGAAAATCGGTACGTGAAATGTGGATAAGCGATAAAACAATAAGAAGATCATTTTTGATAGCAGCAATGCCGCGTCAATTTTGCAAATTTTAAGTTTCATTAGATTTGACGACAAGAAGGCGAGGCACGATCGAAAATGTATATATATATATAAACTAACAGCTTTCAGAGACGATTGGGAGTTGTTCACAAAAAAAAACTGTAAATAAGCTTTTGAACCTTTTGAAAGTGTAACTGTCGATGAACAGTTAATAGGTTTTCGGGGCAAATGCCCGTTTAGACAATTTATAAAATCTAAGCCAGCTAGCTACGGCATTAAAATTTGCGCCTAAGGTGATGTAAGAACATCATATTTGTTCAACTTTCAGGTTTACACTGGAAAACCACAAGGCGGAAAACCAGAAAAGGGCCAAGGATCTCGTGTAGATAAGAAATTGACTCGACCTATTTATGGAACAGGACTAGGTATCACCACGCATATTTCTTTGACATCTGTAGGTCTTGGAAACTTCCTGTTAGAAACATTTAATTCTATAGCTTATGTCGTACATTATTATGAAATAAAAATATGGGTCCAGAAGGGACTCCAATTAGGCATTGACGTGACAAAAATATGCTCAGGTTTCTCAAGGTAAAGATATTGAATGAATTCATCTAGTGTATTTGGACAGCATTCTGCTAACAACGTGTTCATCTTCTTCTTAAAGATTTTTAGAGTCGCCAAATTGTTAACTTCTTCTGGTAAAGCGTTACATTAGTTATGGAAGAGGTCACTTTTAAATAGTTAAGGGTAGCTAAATATGTTTTTATGGATGGTACAGTAATTGTGTTTATGATTTGTGTTATTTAATATTGTCATCCTATTTTTATACGTATACACGATATGTTGTATACATATACGGCATATATGGTTATCTACGCTGTTTAATCATAGTAAATCTGCGGCTCTCCTGTATTTTAAATGGAGGACAATTCCTGTCGCCCTTTTTTGCAAGATAAACCTTCTTACATATTGCAATTGGCTGTGGTATCCCAGTACATTATGACATAGAACATTGTGTTATAAAAATTTGTATACTACAGGAATTTGACTATGTCTGGACTACGGTAAGTAGACGCTTCCTTAAGTGACTAACAGAGCTTACTAAGTTTAATTCAGATTTTGTTTACATGTTTTGTCCACTTTACGCGTTGATCGACGTAGATTCCCAACAGTTTTGGTGAGCTAGTTTGTTTCAGTCCTTCAGACTGTAATATACTGCTTCGGATACTCGCTCACTACGGAATATAGTGAAACAGCATTTTTCTTTTTTTATGTGTAAATCATTTAATATACACCAATGTAACAATGCTCTATACGTAACATCAATCTTTTGAGTTGGTTCGTTTACATTTGATCCAAGAATAATGAAATTGGAGTCATCCGCATTTGTTATCAGAGACGTAGACGACATAAAATTGCTCCAGATAATTTATGAATATTATAAATAATGATGGATCAAGACTAGAGGCTTGAGGAACTCCTCGGATTAGCTTTCTTTCGTCCAAAGAAAATCTCCATGTTTACCAATCACCACTTGATGTCTATTCTCTATATATGATTTAAGCCCAAGGCGTGATAGTCCATGGAAGCTATTATTTATAAGTTGATTATTAAATGAAAATGATTTGTACTGCATACAATTTTTATCTCAGAATATCATCATGAACTTAAGGTCTTTGAATTTATCAATCAAAAGATTTATAATAAAATAAACTCTTACTCACATTTGAACGTTAGACATTTTAATAGTACGTTGAGTAACTATTTTTCAGTTCTTTTAAATGATACTAGTCTTGTATTCTGGTTTCTCCTTAGACACTTGTCTTTATATTTTGTCGACGGCTTTTCAAGCAATGGATCTGGCTACATTCGGTAGAAGTTTTATTGTATCTCATTCCTCCCTAATGGGAAGCCTATCATCTACTAGTTCACTCTTACTTCTTCCCTAATCTATCTTTGTTCTCAAGATGACCCCGCTTCCAAAGTTCGCGAGGCTTTGCCCTAGCCCGATTCAGCGCGTGTAGAGTGACAATTTCATCTCATCTTGAACACATGCACGATTGTATCATGTAAAATATTGACTTCTTACTGCGAAGAATTTTGTATGCAGATAGAATGAATCATTGTACCACATTTTTTTTTCGTAATGAAAAAATTTGACTTTTATAATAAATGGTCAAATAATGGTGTATCACCATAATACTGTATAGAATTTCTTATCTAAAATACTTATCTTAATGATTTCCTAACATTCAGATATTATTATCTATGATTATTTAAAAAATCTAAAGTCTCTCCAATATAACCAAAGCAATTAAGGCGTCTAATATTTTTCGCATTACAGTATTAACTTATATTTGAACTTACTTCAATTTACGCCCTGAATGAAATAAATTTCCAACACAAAAAGAGACATCAATATAGTTTATTTTATATAATGTAAGTTTTTCATTTACAGGACCTCAATATTCCAGATTTGGATATTTCCAAAGATCAACTTAGATGTAAGCATAAATATATACAATATAATAAAATAAATCCGTGATTTTTTAACTGTATGATGGTTATGTTTCAATAACATTTTTATGCGGCCCATTTAATTTGAAAAACAATGATCTCAAATACTAATTTTATTATTCACAATTAGAGTAGCAATTAATCAGAGGATTTATTTTAAATAAACTCAATGAAAATTCACACTTCAATATTGTTATACGAGTGCCGGAGTAGACCACCAGCCCATACCCAATCAACATTCAAAGTTTGCGCTAATATTAACAAACATTATCTCATTTATCATCAAATGGTTGTTTACGTTCTTATCAACGCTTTGATATACGAGGATCTACGAAAATATATGAACGATAAGTAAACAAATGTGGAACTAAAAATCGATCCAAAGCATATTCAATATTTCTGTCAAATAAATAATCGGAATAGTGAATAGCTTCGGACCTTATTAAGCAACAGTGCACGAGTAATGAAACTTTTACAATTGCAATTCCAAATTAGAAGAAAAATATATTAGTTTTATATATATATTTGATTTGACGCCCAATCTATTTCTCTTCTTTATGTTTTACTGGCTGTGGAACTTGCTCTGGAGCTAGTATTTTTAAAAGGATCGGAGTTGAAACTGAAGCTGAAATATTTGGTAGATATGTGGCTTCAGCTCCGGTACCCACACACAGCAGTCAAACACTTTAGACTCACGTGTTAGCAGCAATGGTCAAATATTAAGTGCATCTGTTGAAAATTCGGACAATATTGTAACGAATAAATTGACCGTGATGGGGTTATTACTATTATTATCAAGGGCTGTCAGCGGAATGTCGCTCTATAGCACTGCAGCCAAACGGATTATTGTACTTTCCCTGATCGTTTAGTCACACCTGTCTGATATACCTGTGTCTTGTACCAGTTTCAATATTTCCTGGTGAGAATGTTTTTGTATGAATTCAGGTTTAACTTTCGTTGATACAAAGTGGTCTCTTCTTCTGAGTGCAAAAGCTTCGCATAGGAGATGTTGAGCTGTCTCACATTCCTTCAGGCATAGCCTACACTGTAATTCAGCAGTGTGAAGACAAATTTTCTTCATGTGTAACCTTAGAGATGCGTGTCCTGTTAGTAGGCCAGTTATCAATTTGATTGTATTCCTGCCAAGATTTAGCAAATCAAAGGTTCAAAGAGCTTCTTACATGGCTTTTCTATTCTAAAATGCGCTCACTTTATTGATTTCCTGCTGGTTTTGCCCAGCAGTCTCTGTATTATTATTGAACCAGTTTCTTATAGCTTCTCTGATGGAACTAACTGGAATTCCCAGAGCCAGCTCCGGACCAATGTATAGTGTGCTGGATGTCTTCTTTTTAATGCCTCATATCTCGTTGCCTACATTGCCCCTAACCCCTGATGGCCACATCAATGTAACTGAGTTGGTCATAGCCATTCTGCACAGTGGATTTATTCATTTGTTTGACATACAGATAACTTTTTGGCATTGCTAAGCGCCTGAAGTGCTTCCTTACTCTGACTTAGTATAAAAATCCGTTGTTTGTAATATTTCATTTTTATGTTTTCCTGAACGGAATAGAGAATTACATATATTTCAGCAGCCAGAAAGATTGTATCAAATCTACCTAAAGGATTGGACAGTTTGTAATTTGGTTGTTCTCCGTATATTCCTGCTCCCATATTTCCAAAAGCCCTTGAACCTTGTGTGAACTAGACTAGAGCTGATTCTGGAAAGCTAGTACCCTGGAAAGATCTCTTACAGTTCAGCTCAATTGCCCTTGTGTTATGATGACAATGTCATACGCATACACAATAATGTAAATGCCTTGCTGTTCCAACTGTGGAAGAGGTCATCTACTACAAAACACTACAAAAGAGGGGACCAAATTCCGCCAACTCGACACGCTCGTACATATTGTTTCCACATCAAGTTCGATATGTAGGATTCTGCTCTCGAGCATAGACTACATACGATCTACATACACCAGGTTGGATCAACGTCCCTCTCTGCTGCGCATCTTGCAATTGATTCAAAGGAGGTGGAGTCGAACGCTCCCTCAATACCAAGGAAGGCGCCCAGTGCGATCTCTTTGTTATTTATTGACACATTGAATTTGATGAAGGGATTTCTGAATTAGAACCCCATTTCAGATATGCCGGTCTAATGACTTCCCTAAAGTTTTGAGAATAAATGTCATGAGTCTTATTGGTCTGAAGAACTTAACCATATATACCACTCTTACCTGTTTCCAAGTTTAGAGAATGTGTCCTAAAGCAACGGATAATATCAATACCCCCTAACAATTTTCTAATGTGATGAAGGTTTATCTGAGCTACTGTTATCCATATTGGTGTGAATGCTCAGTTCGTTCCTCCACCACAGGTCAAAAAATAGTTCTTTCGCAAGATTCTTGCGCTCACTGTTTCAGACTTTGGCTGCGTGGGGCCTCTCTTCGACTTTTAGTTGGCTCCACTTCCAGAAAACAATTTCTGAGGTCGTTTGAGCTTTTTGTTTTGAGTTCCCGACAAATGCTTCTCAGTCTGGTTTTCAGTCTGATTCTATCTATGCTTCAGGCCGAACTTGTGTGCCAAAGCTCTGGAACACTTCGTATTCCACGCAAGTCTACAGGTGACGCTGTTTGTAGCTGTAGGCTGTTGTGACGATATTTCCATATAATTACTATGAGTAATGCGAGCCAAAGAAAAGACTACCACGTGCCAGACAGTGACGGTCGGCAACGAAAATTGCCAGTCCTCCAGAGACTTGGTTAAGAACACATATTTAACCATGTGCGATACATTCCATCGACATGGCTTAGGCTTACGAGCACATAACATCTTGGGGTTGAGCTGATGCTTCTCTTTCTCTGATCCGTCGCTCCTGCTCTATAAGACCAGGGGTAAGGCATACGCAAGCCCCCTCACATGCTGTGGAGAAGCACTCGACTTGGTTTTGTTTACATATATTATAATAGTTTGTGTTTAAATAGTTTATTTAAATATATTACATGCTAAAACCTGATAAATAATATTTTGATTTTATAGTGTTAAAATCAACATTTGATGCTTTTGATGTCGAGAAGAAAGGATTTATTGATGTTGAAATGATCGGACAAATTTTGGATATGTTAGGACAGCAAGTTAAAGCCGTAGAGTTAACCGTAAGTTTAGTAATGAATTAAAATGCCCTATAAATAAAAATTGATATATTATAATGTCCATAATATAATTTACTTACTATTAAAATGACTTTCAGTAATGTAACAACTGTTATCATTAATTATACTTGCTAATAATAAAGCAGACCGGCGTTTCTGCGCGCAATATAGCACTGAAAGTGGAAAAGTTTGTAATAATAAATAAAATAATAAAAATAACCCTTACTTAACTATTACATTTTCCATTAAAGATAATACATATTTCAACTTTAACTTATTATTGCTCAAACTAAAATTATAAAACTCAAATAATCCCATAACATGAAATATAATTATAATTCATATAAAGATCCAGACAGCAGGTAAGCCTTTCTCTCTTCCCTTCCTTTTTATTTCCCCCGCCCTTTTTTCCCATCCCTTCTACTCGTTACCTTCCCCTTATCTCTTGTATACTTCCGCTCTAATTTATTCCGTTCACCGCTCATCTTCTTTTCCTCCCTTCCTCAATTATTCTCCTCATTACATTTTAACTTCTCCCCTCTTTTCCCAAACACACCCTTCTATTTTTACCCATCTCCCTCTTTTTTACTCCATTGACTCCATTAAATTCCATAGCACTACTTCACCCAATGCTTCCATTTTTCCTCCTTCATTGCACATATTCTACACATACTTTCATCATTCTTCAGCCAATACTTGTACTCCGTCTCCTCACTTACAAATCTAAACCTCCAATCATTTTCCTCTCATTCAAACTTATACCAGCCTCCAAATATCCTGCCAAACCCTCCCCTTCTATGATTTCTATATACCCCCCATTATAGTCATATTCCTTTATGCTCTTGTATCTCTCCTGCATTTCCAAATCCCTCATCTTCTCCATTATTTCCCCCACCACATAATCTCCTTCACACATTTTTTCGTACCACCTTCTTGACGATCATCTAGTCCTCTTATTCAGCTGCTCTCTCCGATAGATCCATTCATTTACAACCCTGCCACCCCCCTCTTTCATCATCCCCTTCACATAAACCTTCTTCGTTAACCTCCTGGTCTTGTCATTCCATACCTTTTGCACAAATTTCACCATTCATTTCACTCCACTTAGCCAACACTTATATAAAAAACTTCTTGCAACAGTATTTCACTCTTATAACATTCGTTCAGCCCCAACATCCTTTTCACACATCCTATCTGTACTCTGTCCATGCTCTCTCTCTCTCTCTCTCTCCGCTACAGCCCAAACCTCGGATCCATACAACATTATATTCTTTACTCATATCTGCATTATTCTCAACCTCATTCCGACAGATTCCCCAAATGTTTTTTCCCATGCAACCCTCAAACTCTCTATAGCCCCTTTTGCTTTTCTTGTTACCATCTGTACATGCTTTTTTCTTAATCTACTTTGCTCCAAAATAAATCCTAAATACCTGTACGTCTTCACACCCCCAATGGCTTGCCATCAATCTCAAACACATCCTTTCTACAATCTCTCCCTCCCTTCTTGCACACCATCATTATTGTCTTGTCAACATTCACTTTCAACTCGCTCCTATCCATATATCCTTTTATTTTTACAATCATCTCTTTCATCTCTTCTCTCTCACTCGCTACACATACAATGTCATCCGCATATGTTATAGACCATATTTCCCACCATCGCAGCCGCGAGTTGCCCCGGTTGCTACCAAATTATAGCTTATTACTAACATAGTGATTTATATACGGAGATCACAAGAAGCGCGTGCCCAGGAATATTGTTTTATTAAACTAATACTGTTTTACTACAGAATTAAAAAGTATCTGAACGTAGAATAAGTAGGAGACTAATATATAAAGTTAATTTTAAAAACAGCATAACTCAAATTAAAAGAAAAGAATTTTTAACAGGAACCTTATATGTTCAGATGATGCCACATATATGACGTCAGTGTGTATGTTACATATATGATACCACATATACGATACCACATATATGATGCCACATTTATCTGTGCAGAAACGACATGCTGCATATTGAAATATTAAGAGCGCAATTTAAACAATCTTTACAAAAACGTTATTTCTGTACTGATTTACTAAACTTTATAGACAATGCATCTCATGTTACAATTTGTTGTGCTGTGTTTCTGTTTGTTTTTTAAAGAGTGCATCCGTTAAACACCTTATCATCTAGAGAAACTGATAAAAATGAGGCTGTAAAAAATACTATGTCATTATTTTCGATATAAAAGAAATATCATAAAATATCGAAAACTGAAATGATTAGAACACGGAAATAATTGTTCCAGCACATGCATACTACAAGTAAGTTTGCTATAGTGTTTTATCGTGACTTTGTAACTCTAATACTAAAGTAACTTTGCCAATATGCATGAACAGGATATATATATATTTGCATCATGTTATTGAAAAATTCAACTTCAACTACAAGGAAAAACGCAACTCTGTAGCTTATAGAAGCTCCTACATGGAGAGTTTGCGATTAGATTTCATTTTCCTAAACTACACGAGAAAATCGCGAGGTACGTCCACAATGAAATACAAAGCTCCCGCAGGTGTTTATAAATTATACAAACATATCCTATCATCTCCACACATTACTTTGGATGGCAGTACCTTTACGTTTGTTTAAATATAAAAAAAAATGTTAGAGAGAAAAAAATGAGGATAATCACCATAAAGAAAAGCATACACATTAAGGTAAAAATTTCCGCTTATAGCTGTTTCTGGAGTATTTAACCCCTGGACATTCTCGCTTGCTCCTCCAACAATAGTCAGCCATCATATGTACATCCCATCTGCCTTGATGCCGTGCCTCCATGAACTTCAAAGCTTGGTGGAGTCGCTCACTCTGCTCATCACTGACTGAGCCAAGATTTTCCGGGAAGTCAGCAAGATGGCTATGTAGAAAATGTAATTTGATCCTCATATTGCAACCAAGCATTTTGAAACTCTCCAAAAGTTGCTGGACAATTTCAGTGTAATTCTGTACTCACTTACTTCCAAGAAAGTCTGTCTTCGAATTTTGGGCGCACGCAGAATTTTTTCAAGGGGACAGAAAATGAAATAAAATGTAATTGTCAAATTTAAATATAAAAAAATATCTAATCTGGCAATAATTTAATCTGGTTTTTCTAACCAGGGGGAAAGAGCCCTTCTTGCCCAAACCTGCGTATGCCCATGGTGACAATGCTTTCGAATGCCAACCAAGCATTCTTTTCAAGCTCTGTCATTGTTCCAATGAAATATTCATCATTAACGAGTTACCTAATCTGTGGACCATCAAATACACCTGCCTTCATCTTTTCAAACGATAGCCTAGGAAATGCCAACATGTGATACTGCAAACAGTCTCCTTCAGTTGACAAAGCTTTAACAAATTGCTTCATTAGATTCAGTTTTATATGTAGAGGTGGAAATAAAATATTCTTTCTGTTGGCAAGTGGTTGATGTAAAATATTTGGCTGATGTAGAAATATTTGTAGTACGTTCTTATGTATAATTGTCGTGCGTGATTATTTCAACTTCAAACGAAAGTTGATTGTAATTTAATATTTTAAGTTTTTCGCTAGTATTTGCGTTTTTTAAACAAAATGAAGTGCGAGTTTCATTTGTGAATTATCAGTGTGTCGTAGTGAAAATTACTGTGTTCATTTGTGTGTTCTATTCTCGTAAAACGTTATATTTTCCGGATTTCCGAAAATGTTATTTTGTAAGCTCTTCATTTATTCCGTACATAGCAAGTTATAGGTTTTTATGTATGCTGTTGTGCCAGTGGTTGGAGTGACTGTTGGATAAATTAAACCATAATCTCCTTCTGCAAATTATATTTGGAGAATATAATTTGGAGATTGAGATTGTTGTTAAATTTATTATATGTTTTAATTTTGTATCTTTCAATGAAAATGCTGCATTTTCAAAACCAAACTCGCGAATAATGTAGAGTAATAAGAGACAAAGCGACAAAAAGTGTAAGGGTTTAGAATATTGGAAGGTGCGAGATTCAATTGCTTCTAAAGAAGTGTATTCTTCCAGAGAGGCATCAACTTCGGAGTCAAAGCTCCTATCAAATGTTTCTTCAATCATCGTACCTACGCTACTTATGCCTTCTAGCAGCTTGGAACAAATTATTGCCTGTTACTGTGGCTAAATTTGATGTAGGTTTTTACTCCAGCCACGATAGACATGCAGAATTAGATGATAATTTAAAAACACTCATTTTACAAGAACTTTGGGCTCCAGACAAAGATTATAAATTTCTCACTTCCACAAAAAGGAATTTAATAGCCGAATGAAATGGTTATCCTATTCTGAATACAGAAGTAGAGCGTTTTGCCAAATTTGCGTCATAATGGGACGTTCGCTTGATGGCAAAGGTGGTCATCAACAAAATGGACAGCTCATATCCGAGCCCTTTACCAAGTAGAAAAATGTTTTAGAAACATTTAAGAATCATGCGCAAACTCTTTATCATAAACGTAATTCAGAACAGACAGGTAACTTCTTAAAAATTATGAATTTACAGACTTCTTCTGTTATCGAACAGTTGTCTCCAGAGAAAAAGCGTCAACTAGAGAATATTATCAATAGTAAAAGGTATTATGTATTGTGGGAAGAAGGGCATTTCCTTATGGGGCAAAAACGATTCAGGACGTGAGCTTGAAAATGAAGGCAATTTTCGGGCTCTTTGGCGTTATTGAGCTGAGTGTGAAGATAAAGTTCTTGCAGAGCATTTGGCGACTTCCCAGCAAAATGCTCTATATACAAATCCTCACATTCAAAATGAAATTATTGAGATTTGCGATAAACTTATTCAGAAGAAAATAATAACCAGAATAAGAAAAGTTCGATTATTTGATATACTCGAAAGCTATTTGGTGTTAGCTGACATAACAACAGATATTGCACATATAGAGCAAGTCTCGTTCTGTCTTCCTTATATTGATTCGGATGCCATTAAGCATGATAAAATTAAAGAAATGTTTTTGAAGTACATCCCAACTGTTGACATGACAGGGCGTGGACTTGCAAGATTGATTATTACGACTTTAAAAACATATGGAGTTCGTTTCAAGGAATTTTATTCAGCAATAGTGGCGGCACTTGAAAAACTTCAATCAACCCATAAAAAGGAAACTTCGAAACAAGCTGCCCAATTGCTTGACACAATTCTGTCTTCGAATTTTGTTATATGTTTAATTATTCTTACAAATGTAATGAGTTATACATTGTCGCTCTCAAAACAGCTGCTGTCAACAAATACCGATCTGATCACAGCATTAGGTAGATGCTATACTTCGTGCTTTGCGGGTTCTGAGAAACAAAGCTGATTATGAGTTTCAACTGCTCTATAAAGAAACAAAAGTTATATTTGAAGAAAACGGAGGTATATTACTGATGCCACGTATTGTCGGCGGCAGACGAATCCACCTAATGCTCCTGCCTTAGATACACCCACATACTACTAAAATAATTTCTTCAATCCATTTCTGGATCGCACAATTGAACAATTAACTGATAGATTTTCTAAGCATCGAAAATTAATATCAGCTTTATCTGGCCTGTTACCTCAAAATTTTAACGTCGATTTTGAAATAGAGGAAGCAATATCAATGTATTCATCACTAGTCGCAGAAAAAAATAATTGCGTAATTAAAGCAGAATTTGGAATTTGGAAAACGGTAATGAATTTCACTTCAAAAACGGAATTAGAATGTCTGGATGAGTGTAGTCCAAAAATTTACCCAAACATCTACGTCTTATTACAAATTTTAGACAAAATTCCTGTTTCCACTGCTACTCCAGACAGAACTTTTTCAAGTTTGAGGAGAATTTAAATTTACTTACGCAATTCTACAAGTGAAAATAGATTAAACGAGTTGGCCCTTATGCATATTCATTATGGCGTACAAATTAATGAAAAAGAAGTTGTGGATCAATTTACCAGAAAAAAAGAAGGATAGTTTTATAAGTTCAAGTAATAATAAAATTCTATTTGAAGTTTTACCATTGTTTCATTTTTACTACTTCTATGTTGTAAAGTATTTTTTTTGAATGAAATATTAAAAAACCTAACTTAGTTTCAATATTCGAATAGCCAAAGGAAAAACCTTACTTTTCCCGTTCTCAAATTATTTTTAATTAATATTAGTTCAGTTTTTAGAAAATTTGTTTTAGTTTAATATGTATTAATTTCAATATATTCACTAACAAGAAATATCAATGTTGGGTTTAGTTTCAAAAAGCAAGAAAAATACAAGATCTCACCAACAAAAAATCCCTCCACCACGCAGCCCCCCCCCCCCCACCCCACCCTTCCTCCTGCCTGCACATATAAAAGCAATCGCCAAAAATTTCAACCCCTCTCTTAATTTAAATCCTGGCTACGCCTTTGGAGTCAGTATCTTGTATTGAGTGACACTCGTAGCGCATACTGGGGTTAAGAATACACAACGTAATAAAAGATAATATCATAAAAATGGGCAAATAGTTAAAGGAATTATGTTTCACCCAAGAGGTCGATAGTCGGCTGGCGAGTTATTTTTCTTTTATTTTCTATTTTCTTTATCTTTAAATTCTCGTTTCAAACTTATTTTATATACAGGTTATCCACTTCTCTCTTTAATCGATTATTTACTTGAACCAAATTTACCCATATTTCTTCACTACCTTCTTTGCTCATTTTTCTCAATACTTTACCCCTTACACTGAATTTCTTCTGTATCATGTATCATATTTCATTTCCCATCTCTTTGTTCTTTTACTGATGTTTGCCTTCCCTCATATGTTATGTTACCACAACTTCATTAATTCTTTCAAATTTAATTACTGGTATACGTTTGGGATTTTCTCTAAGAAGCTGCCCACTGCCCTTAAAAGATTTCTAATATTTATTGACATGTTTTCAGCAAATCATTAAAGAAATTGACACCGATGGTAATGGTGTAATGAATTTTGAGGAATTTGCACATTTAGCCTCCAGATTCTTAGGTGAAGAGGAAGAAGATATTGAAGCAATTGTTCGAGAACTTAAAGATGCTTTCAGACTTTATGATACAGAAGGTAAATGATAAATATTTTATACATTTCATTTATCTCAATTTTAGTTTTACCAAATTCATATTCAAGTTTTATATGTTTTAGAAAACCGTACAATTTTTACCAGCCTATAGACTAAAATCAGAATTTGTTCTGTAAATTTGATATGTAGTAATGTACAAGTTTCTGCTACGCCAAGTAAATTAAAATTATATGTTGAAAACGCAATTGTTCTGCATCAATTAAGCAAGCAAGTTAGTCTATAGCTACGTGAAAAAGAGTAGGGTACCTATAAAGTGTTTTATTTCATATTAATTCAAGATTACGAACTATACAGACGTTGGTTGTGGAAACTTTTTGTTGTAGAATTATTTCTGAATTAAATTCGATACAAATTTTCTTGTATGTTTTTTATGAACAACAAAGCCTAAGAGCGAAGTCGTATTTTATATTTTATATTGCATGTATTTATGTTGATTATTCTAATTCTATAATGTTTCGTACAGGATTAGGCTATATATCAACAGATCTATTAAGAGAAATTTTGAGAGAACTGGATGATAAACTTACTCCGCAGGAATTGGAACAAATGATTGAAGAAATTGATCAGGATGGATCGGGCACTGTGGATTGGGAAGGTGAAAGTAATTACACAGGCCTGCATTTTTTATATTTTCCAAGTTTTGATGATGGATTTCTATGTGTGTTTGTGCGCTGAATCCAAAAATGACCTTTGTTACTTTCCATCACGCCACGTTTTTTGCGAATTGCAATTTGTTAAAATGTGTTATATATGTAAAAAAAATCACAAATATAAGACGTACTAACAGACTTAAATACAACGGAGATGCTGCCATCTGTCAGCTTATGATGAAAACGTATCGTTGACACCATAAACCGGCAGATGGCAGTACTTTCGTCATTAAACGTGTTGTACATCTCAGCTGGCTGTTAGTGTTGTCGCAACCGTTGGCGATCATCCGCGATCAGAAGTTTTTGCGTCGGCGGATATACGCTAAAAAGCAAACATATAGTATTCTAAATAGCGTCAAGAGGCTGTAAAATATCTGCAGATTCCTGTTGTTACATTTGTGATTAGTTAGTGGTTATTGGTTTCAGATTTGGCGCTCCGATGATCTGGCGAGAGCCACAAATTCATAATGATGATTATTACTTTTGTTCAACCGGTGTTCACGGTTTCAATGTAAAGAATAAAAGAAATATCGTCTATTCAAACCTCCCATCAAATTTACGTACTGTCACTCATAATCCAGATGTACAGCAGTGCCTATGCAAGCAGAAAATTTACCTGAAGTAGATGTTTATGGTTCGGAAATTGAATCAATTGAGGAAACCGAACATAACGAAGTAGAATACGAACCTGGCAATTCTGCTGCACACCATTTTCACAAACTGAACTGAACGATATAATTCACGGTTTACACCTAACGAAAGAGGCTTCAGAATTGCTTCATTCACGGCTTAAGGATAAGAATTTGCTCTCGGCTGGTATTTCGTTTTCAATGTTCAGGTACAGAGAACAAGATTTCATACCATACTTTTCGGAAGAAGAAGGCTTAGTATTCTACAATGGTGTGTGCGTGGACTGTTTAAGATATTCGACATTCCGAACGAAAGCACTAATTGGAGACTATTCATCGATTCGTCGAAACGAAGCCTCAAAGTTGTCCTGGTTCACAACGGAAACAGGTATGTACCCATAGAGCACACAGTACGCTTACAAGAACGGTATGACAATTTACAATTTGTTCTTCAGAAAATTAAGTACGACGATCATAATTGGATCATGTGTGGTGATCTCAAAGTAATATCTATAATGTTTGAACAGCAAGGCGGGTACACAAAGGTTCCTTGTTTTTTATGAGAGTGGGATAGCAGAGACAGGAATAATAATTGGGGAGAGAAAGATTGGTCACAACGAAAGTCATTGGAAATTGGAGTAAAAAATGTTCTTCAAAGACCGCACATCTAGTCCACAAATGTTCTCCGTCAACCTCTAAATATTAAATTAGGTTTCATGAAGCAATTTATGAAAGCATTACCAAAAAATGGTTATTGTTTCTAGTACATTTGTAACAAATTTGCAGCCTTGTCAAAAGCAAAACTAAAAGAGGGTGTCTTGATGGGTCTAGACATTAGAAAACTTTACAAGATGGAAATTTTTAAAAGGAAATGGAACATGCTGAAAAAGAAGCCTCGGTCGTCTTTAAAGAGTTAGTATTCAAGTTTCTGGGCAACAAGAATAATCCGAATTTCATGCCTATCTTTGAGACTATGCTGCAGAAGTACCAAAATTTAGGCTGTTCCATGAGTTCCATTTAGTAGATTCACATTTGGACTACCTTCCTGAGCATCGGGGTGCTGTTAGTGAACAGATGGGTGATAGATTCCATCAGTATGGAACAGAGCATGGCTGGTCCAAAGAGGCTTCGACACAACGACTAAAATCGTTAGTTTTTTATTTTCTATACTCTATTATATTATGTCTATTATAAGCCGCTAAATGATACTTTTTATACGAAACACACCTATTTCACTCTTGGTTCAGCGCACCAAGATACATTAGAATCAATCATCAGAAAAAGAACCATCGTAGGCTAGTGTTATTTATTCTTTATATCATACAATAATTTACTTTTTTGTTTGTACTTACCATGTTCATTGTTTTGAATTGTTTTAAAATAATTTAAACTGAGCTTCCTTGATCCACTACTTAAACTATGTGGTGGATTTAGAAATAATAAAACTATGTCGGAGTTTTACTTTATTGCTCGTCTTGGTTTTTAAACGTCCTCCATTAGTTTTGATATTTAATGGAATTGTTGGTTTGTGTACTTCTAGAGCCTTACTACAATTTGTTCCTCATGTTCCGTGGCTTGCAAAAGTTAATCTGGGACTTTCAGATATTTTTTTAGTTTCGCTTTCCAACATAAAACGGGCAATCTACTACTTTCCTAAGTAACTTGTTATGAACCACATCTATTTTTTTCTTTTGTTTTATCCGATCCTTGCACCCTTACTTTGTTACAATACATTAGCTGAGGTAGATATCAGTATTATATTAAAGATTAATTTTCCGGCTGTATAATAAATTTTCTTTTAGTACACAATAAAGCGTTCAGGCAGCTTTCAAAGCTATCTGCTCTCTACTTTTTACGTGCTTGAAGAAAATTATTACTACTTTTTTCAGTGCTAATTTTAATTTTCTCAATTGCAAAATAGCCTGCTAGACTTTTTAACTAGTTTACCAGTCTTCTGCAAATTGCTGCACGATGGCTTTTGATACAGAGTTAGGTAATATCATCTGAAAATTGAAGGAGATTATAGCCTAGTATATTGGACAGGTAAAAGTTAAATAAGATAGGCGAAAGCGTAGATCCCTGAGAAAATCATTTCTCCGTCATTTTGATATTAGACAATCCTTTGTCAGCAGGGATTTCCCTGACAGTCCCTCCAGATATCTAGGAGGATGTTTAATAGCTTCACAATCCCTTTCGGGACCTTAAACTTCCATAGTTTGTGCAATAAGCCAGCAAACGATACCTTATCGTAGGCTTTTCCGATAATTTACAGTTTACCGGAAGTTACATTCTCTTCTTCTTCTGCTTCTTCTTATAGCGCCGCCCCCTGTCATATTTTGGATACAATTACATATTTTGGCTTGAAACACTGCACGCCTAAAGATCTTTGTCGTTGTTCATCCGAGCCAGCTGCTCGGATTCTTCAACCATGATTTCTGGCGTGGTCCTATTAATGTGTTTCCCTCAACTTGCATTTATATGATCAGTGAGAGGATTTCATACTCTTCATCATGCATGATGTTCCCGATGCGCTGCAGTTTCTTTTCCTTGAGAGTCTCTCAGCTCGAAAAATTCGTCCATTATAATGAGGACTTTCATGTTTGTCTATTTTGTCATTCATAAGATTCGTAATATGCATCGGTATAGGCACATTTGCTTCAATATATGTAATGGCCAGTTTTCGCTTCCATAGAGTTGGACATAAAAATATAACAGAGCAATAATCGGACACAGAACTGAAGACTCAGGTCGTGTGTGGTGAAAAGGTTTTTTTATGCTGATGAAAATTTTGCGAACCTGCTCGATTCTAGCCTTGATCTCGATTTTGGGATCATCGCTTTCATTCAGAGCAACTCTCAGGTATCGAAATGTATGAAGTTCTTTGAAGGGACTATCAGTTATAGATAAAACAGTTGGTTATGGTTGTTTGGAGAAAAGTATGAGCATTGTTTTCTTGACGAAGAGGCGAAGAAACCGAACGCCTGTTGTGTCCAAATAAGATCCATTGCTCTCTGCAAGTATGTGGGATTGTGGGCTTTACTTGTTGTGTGCCATCGTCTGCGTTACGTTGATTGTATATTCTTCTTCCGTTCATTTTGATGTCTATATTAGTGTCCTCAATGCTTCTCTGAATATAGTTTCAGAATAAAGGTTGAGCAGAAGGGTAGATCGCAACGTCTGAGAATGAGAATACATTGCGTTGTCATAAAATATTATCATTATCAGAAATTTCGTTGCCCACTATTGCTTGTGCAGTTTGGTACCAGTAAAGGTCGGTAATAATACGCAAGTTGCCAGCTTGTATTCATGCGACTTTTAGAATATTTTCTATTTTCTGATGTGACACCGAAACAGTCATCAAAGCAGGCATACACATCGATCTTCATATCCATGCAATTCTGTGTGAATCTGCGTGTGTGAGGCTTTGCCTTTCTGTCGTAATTTGATAGCCACTCGTCATTAAAAAATCTCTTGTACATATTCTGCTCACCTTTTCAACGTGTCCTCGATGTGAACCCATATCTCAATGTTGGGTCCTTCTATATTCTCTAGGAATGTACAAAATCATATCAGTCAGTGGGATGAAGGTGGGAAGGTTAAAGGTGTGGTTTCTTTCTTCGCCCGACGATATTGAGTATATGGTGAGTAGAAGGGAAGAGATGAATGAAATGATTGATAGGTTGTAGAAATATTTGTATAGAAGGGAACTGGAAATGAATATGAAGAAAACTAAAGTAAGGGTATGTAAGAAGGGATGAGAGAATGCAGAATAGATGAATTTAGTATAAGGGGCAAAAAATAGAAAGAGTAAATAAATATAAATATTTGGGGTTCACTGGGACTCAAAATTTGACACTAAATTGTAAGGAGCATATTAAGGAGATAGCGAAGAAAGCAAACCCAGCTATAGAAAGACTGATGTTGATATGCGACGGTTGGGTAATCAGTGAAAATTAGGAATATAATAATGGAATTGAGTGTTAATAGTATTATGATGTATGAAGTAGAGGTATTGGCGCTCGAAGCGAGAGAAAGAGATGCTGGAGAGGGTGTAGGTAGGGCGTTTGAAAATGACAATGGGATTAGATAGGATATGAGATGGTATTTAGGGAAATATAAATGCTGCATTAGGAAAATATAAATGCTGGATAAACGGAATGAGAAGGATGGTAAAGTTTGAGAAGAAAATATCGAATGATGAAGGGAGTAGGTTGATTAACAGGGATAAAAGTTTGAATGACTGGATTAAGTGCAGAATAAATGTGGACAAGAGGATTGGATGGTCTACGGTTTGAGAAGTTGACGGGAGGTGCGGAAGTTGTGAAAGAGGTTATAGAAAGGATGAGGGATGTGGAAAGAAAGGTGATAGATGAAGGGTTAAGAGATAGTAGGTTTAATAGTAAATTCATATAACAGTAAAGGTTGGGGAAGAGGTTGGGATGGCCAAATATTTAGCAGCAGGTTTAGATTTGGAGCACAGAAGCTTGATAGCAAAATTTAAATGTGGGAATGAGGATGGTGGAAAAAAGTATTGGCTGAATGAGGAACAAATAATGTGTAGGGTATGTGGCAGGAATGACGGAAAATAATGGAGTCATTGGATGAAAGAATGTGAAGGTATAGACTGGACTGCTAGGGAACATTTTGCTAGGAAATTAACAAAAGGGAATAATAATCATGAAGAATTCTTAGAGAGAGAAACATAATAGAAGATAAAAGGATAAGAAGAATGGGAAAGAGGGAGAGGGTGTTACATATTTATATACATATATAAATATATCTATCTATATATATATATATATATATATATATATATATATATAATGTGTACGTATACAAATGTTGCACTTATACGAAATATTAAACTAGAATTTAATTCTCCTTAAGTGCGTAATTTAGCTATATCGCAATAGCTTATATATGTTCGCACCGAATAAATCTCATTATTCTAATTTGTGAGAACGTAATTTTAATGGCAAAATTGAAAAATGTTACAATCATACGAGAAGATCTTGTTTCGCCGGTTTGCGGTCTCATCAGGCATGGGTGTGCAACTATTTCAATTCAATTTGACG
Organism: Adranes taylori; assembly: GCA_009867245.2. Lineage (NCBI taxonomy): Eukaryota > Metazoa > Arthropoda > Insecta > Coleoptera > Staphylinidae > Adranes > Adranes taylori. Next base: position 20,104 of record WYDF02058799.1, read on the forward strand.
GCTATGTCTCAGTCTTTTCAGCCTGCTGAGACCGCGACTGCTGAAACTGCGAAATCATAAGCAGTAATCCTTGAATAGTTGCGATTTTTATTTCAGAATTTAAAGAAATGATGGTTGGTTAAGAATTTCAGACCAATGAGGGAAGAAATTTTGGTGCTGTCCAGATGAGCAATTAATATAAAAGTTTGAATGTATAAATATAAATCAAATGTACAAATAAAATCCTTATTCTGTATTTATTTAAGAGATTACTTTAATAAAGTTATATATTGGACGTATGTCAAATGTATGTTTAAATAATTTTTTAAATTAAATACCTTAAAAATTCTGAGTTTGAATATCTTTGGACATTGTGTAACCGCATGAGAATACTAAACTTGCTGTCACATTTATAATTCTAATTTAGAATATGCATAAAATATGGAATTAGTTTGCAACATTCTACACATACGAGGTATGATCAAATAATACGCGAAATTATCGTTTTTCTCGAATTTTCTTTATTTATTCCCCAATGTTAATATTCTCTTCTTTAATGTAATCCCCATTGGACATAATGCACTTCACCCAGCGTTTAATCAACTTTTGTTTATTTATTCCTATGCCGTCACAGGAATAAGAATAGGTAAAGCACTTGGCGCAGGCAAGAATGCAAATGAGGTTCTGAAAATCCTGGGCGAAATGAAACTAAAGGGCCTGCGGCAAATATTTAATTAAGCATTCCCCGAAGGAAAGTTTCCCACTCAATGGAAAACTGCAGTATTGATACTTGTCCAAAAACCTAAACGTACAGAGGCAAACGTAAAGGCGTATAGGCATACATACGAAACAAGAAGCAGCATGAGAGAGAGATCCCTAATAAGCGGAGTACCACAAGCATCCGTTCTAGGACCTACATTTAGAAAGTACTTTACGACAAGTTCATGAGACTGACATTCCTGGAGTACGGCTAGTCGGATACGCTGACGATGTGGACCTAATCGCATCAGCAAGCGAACCAGCTAAGCTTGAATATGTAATTAATATAACACTATTCCTCATAGAAGAAACGATGTCAGAACGTACACTTGAGATCACGCCTCATAAAACACAAGCGCTCCTTCTCTTAGGGAAAGAAAAGTGCGAGGTCCCAAATGTACCTATCAAAAGGCAACAAGTAAATGTTGTAAAGTCAATACAGTACCTGGGAATTACATTAGACAGTGGCTTTGAGTTTCATAGTTACCTCCATTAAGTGGTTGGCCGTGCTTCAAAGAAAGTCTTCCGAATATACCGATTAATTCCTAGAATGGAAGGATCAGCAACTCAGAAGAGGACTATACTAGATAAGGTGAGTACTGCGGGCATACTTGCAAAGTTACAAATGTTCACCTTAGTGGGAATGACAATAGCGTATCGTATGACACCAACAGAAGCATTGAACATAATCGGTGGTATCCCACCATTGAAACTCCCAGTAAAAGACCGACAATACGCATTAATATGCACGCAGAAGGTCCAACTGGATACAGCCGAAGGAGTAAAAGCTAAGGCTACAGAAGCACTTAATTCTCAATGGCAAATGGAATAGGAAAGGTCTACTAAAGAAAGTGGATACAAAGATTGATACCCAACATAAGCACCTGGATCAATAGAAAATACGGCGATTTGAGCTTCTGCCTGACGCAAATAATCATCACACATGGTTGCCTTGGGAGATGCTCAGAGAGACTAAATAAGAAGCAGAACACAGAATGTGAGCATTACGAAAGTACTAATGACGATGCGGAACACGCAATTTCTGAAGGCACCTCGCGGGACAAGGGATGAGTAACATTACAGTAAAGGTAATGGAATTGATGATACTGCGAATTGCGATGATGGAATTGCGGATACAAACTGGAGCGTTGATGAAAAATTTGTCAGTATGGTGCTACGAATAAAAGCTTCGATTGTGTACACGAGAAAACATCGAGCACAAATAACATGAAATAGCGCACAAGAAATGAGATAGAGGTCGCCTAATCCGCTAATCTGAGGGACCTCCACTAGTCGGACGGGGGAGTAAGGCAATAGACCTAAACGGAGCTACCATAAAGAATGAGCAAGTGACACCGTGGTACACTCTGGTGTCAGAAGGGGCCATTTGGGCTATGCCCTACGTCCTATAACAGAAAAATTCTGAATATACATAAAATATGGAATTAGCTTCCAGCGTGGTGACCGTGGTGCAATCGCCAGGAATTATCCCGTGCGCAACTTGGACGTATTTTGCGTGTAAGGCGATGACGTGATGTTTAACCTTCGTTTTATCGGAACCAAATAAATTTCAACCGTAAAACATTGTAGGTGGAATGAGCAAGTGACACCGTGGTACTCTCTGTTGTCAGAAGGGGCCATTTGGGCTATGCCCTACTCACTGATTTCATTAGCAGCTTGATGTTATTCTGGCGATATATCTGCAAGGCTGAATCGGCATAACATCAATGCAAAATTCTAACCAAAACATGGTACGTTAATTAACATAATTGTGGCTCCGAATGAGAGAAAAAATCCGCTTCTAGAAGTTCCTTTTAATAAATTTCTTTGTCCAGAATGCGATTCAATATAAAATTTATTAAATATTTTTTAAATACAATATAAAATACTTTTTAGGAAATTTAAATTTCCTTTTCTTTCCAAACTTATCTGGTACATTTAGTTTAGTTGATCCTGTAAAGAATTGCCGTTTCGGCTATACCTTGAAGCTCATTTTCTTTGAATTGCTTGACGTAAACAGCGTAAAACTTGTAGGGAGTATTTGTGATGGCAGCAAGAACTCATGGTACACTATACCATTAATGTCAATAAAAACAGTGAGTAGAACCTTCACATTCGAGCTAACTTAGCGAGTTTTTCTTGAGCTTGGCTTTTCAGGAAGATTCTGTTAGGGAGATGGGGCCTCAGTTTACTGCAAAAAGTACTATGGCAAAGTCTACCTGTCCTACAACTGCGTTAGAGGCATTGATTGGATTACTTCCTATTTACTTTTTTGTGCAAAGAGAGGCTCTGCTACAAGTCATAGCTATTATAAGGACAAAAAAACTATAAACCAGCAACCTCATGGGACACTTGAAGATCGTTAAAGAGCTCGGAGCCGCACAACTTACCGATTCCAGATAGAATGGAGAAACAATTTGTATGGGTGCGTTAAAACGATACATAAATAGGTCACAACTATACAGCGGTGGGGTAAGAACTGGGGTATATATCCCCAAATGTAAAACAGTAAATCCATTAGATACACACACCAATATCTTACAAGATAGTAGGTGAGAGGCCAGCTGGACCAGACAGACGCGAGTGGACATACTGCCGTCCAAACACACACAGATATAGGGTCTGCTGCGACGTAGATAGCGTCACCTCAGATATCGTAGGCGTGAGCTTGAAGTAGAGTAGTTGCAGATGGCCGATTCTAATGCACTCTTCCACTTTTCGAGACCTTATCTCAGCTTGTTCTATAATTGTTTATGACGTCAGGTGACCATGTTGGGATCTAACATAAATAGTTTTGGCGTTTGACAGCTGTCAAATTAAAATCCAATATTGCTCATGACAGCATTTCCGGTTGTCAAATTTGGGGTGAAAAAAATTACTAAAAAAATTACCAGATTTATCTGGTAATAATGTAGCTGTCATTTAAAAATGCAAGATAGCTAACTAGCGCGAAAGTTAAAATCGGCGGGCGCGCACTGGAGGATGATTTGTATAACGATTTTCATCTGAAGGAAAACTCCGGGGGCTCATCGTATGTCAGGTTATGTTTTTAAAGTTGAATATATATGAATGTGCATTGCTAAATGGATCAAATAACTCTCAAAGCAAATGAATTTAACCTGCTATTGACTATAAACAAAAAACTCCCGCGAAATTTAAAAAATCGGATCCACAGATCTAAATATATGTATGTGAATAGGTAATTAGATCAAATAAATCTGTATTTAACCTTTTTTACAGATTTATTTGATCATAACGAATTAAGTTATAAACATATTTTGCATTTAATCGTTCAACATAATGAAAACTTGTAAATACCTTCAGTATTCCAAAACTTGGACGAGATTTCAGATACCGCGAATAGAAGATACAGGTAAATTCGAGTTATCAACTAAACATGAAGTAAGACAAGAACCAAATTTAATATCTGGACTACACCAAATTTTGCGAAAATAGTTAAAGATACCAAGCCGCAGGAAGCTGACAAAGATCGGATTCAATACTAGAGTTCCTTGCCATCTCCCTACAACTCCATGTCTTATTATATGAACACCGCTAAAGATGCACTTTTAATATCCAACACGCGTCTTTTTAACAATACTTTTTAATTGCCAGCATACCTCAAATCGATGTATTATCATTTGTTATTAATCCTGAAGCGGATTGAAAATAGAGTTACAACCATTCTGAATCCAACTCGGGACATAAAAAGAGCTTTTAATTTGCAGTACACACAATCACTAACTTCAATTTTTGCAACAATGCTTGAAAACTAATAATTTCTAACCCGTAAATAATAATATTTTTATTTAAATAAAACCCCATGAAGATGGTATTAGAATGCTGTTATACGGGCGATTATAGAAGAACTATGACATTTGAAAAATCGGATTTTGACATTTGTAGAAGTTGTATAATTCACTCGTATTCCTTTAACTTTACACGTTACATACTCTTTATTATTTTCTGGAGAGATTGCTTTATAACCATTGTTCTTGAGTCCACCACTAACTAATTCAGTACTATAACTTCCAGGACCATATGTTTTAATTCATCAGTTATATCTCCGATACACTTTCCAGTTGGTGGACCATATTCACCTTCTCGTTGTACATATGTCACCGTATCAGTATCATAATACAATACTCGAGCTCCAAGTTTCTCCAGATACAATTATAGTTTAAGTCGAGCCTGAGTAGTCAGACATGAAACAATAGAGGCAGCAGTAAAAAGGACTTCAAAAGGTTCATCTGTCAATTCAAAACCGCCTAGCTCCCTTGCTATCTCGATGCCAATCTAACGCCTATCGCCATTCGTGTCTCTCGCTCGA
>WYDF02058800.1:0-11832 GCA_009867245.2 Adranes taylori
ATCCAGTTAGACAATTGTTCGGTCCAGTTCGTGTTCATATCTCAAATCATTATTATTAATATCATCATTTAACTGTTAATTACAAATTAATCAATAATTAACTTTCATCTTATATACATACTGGTTACGTAAATATTAACAGGTTACGTATTTAACCTGTTAATATTTTCAAATATACTTATATGCTACAACAAGACGTTGCTTTTCTTGGCTAATTCTGGAACGCCAGAATACGTAACAAACGTTATTAACTGCTTTTGTAAATTTACTGCTTCTTCTATACTGGAGCAGATAGTATAGAAGAAGCAGTAAATTTACAAAGTTCGTCATCTACATACAAATCTCTTTTAGCTATTTTGGCTTCTGCGCATGATTATCTTCTTCGTCTGTATCTAGCTGATGAAACGTACGAACTGCTAAATATGGCACCGCTGCCATTCCGTATGTCATCGTTCTCAGTCTATATTCTTGCATAATTTTCCTCGTATTATGTGTCGATAGAATCCTCTGATATTCCTGATCCTGTGGATGGATTTTAATCTGTCGGTACATTTTCCCCACATCCGCTGAAAATGCTATCACGAAATTTTTATAAAAATTTTCAAAATCAAAAAAGTCTCTAAATAAGAATCCCCCAAACTATTTTGTGTATTCGCCACCTTAGCAGTATCATTGCAAAGTCTTGCTGAAGCCTCGGTCCTATCCAGATAGTTTCATTTAAGCTTATATTATTGCTTGTTTTGCACGATGCATCATAAATAATTCGAACATTGGTTGTCGAAGATTCAAGTCTATCCGCCGCTTGATGTGGAATATAGTATTTCCCCAAGTACTTTTCCGGCGTTGCAATCTTTGCCTTATGCCCCAAGTCTTCGTATTCCCTCATGAAATCAATGTACGGATTTCTCAATTCATTGTCTTTTTTGATCCTTTTTTCCTGTTTGAACCTCCTGTCCTGTTGTATTTTAGATTCTCCTTATTCTAAATTATTTTCTTTCAATGGTATCCGTACAGTGTATTTTCCATCTTCTCCTGCATAATACTCTTCACACAACTCTTCACCTGACGAGCATAAACTTTTGTAAAAAAGTATAATTGCAAATAAACATTTATTTTATTTTTTTATTTTTATTTCTTTTCCTCTTCGTTAATATCTCTTACTCTACTGATTTCTTCCGTCTCCCAAACTTTTGTTAATTGCTCATTCTCTTCTACTACTTATACCAAGCTTGTCACTTCTTGTCTTCTACGAACTGTCTTGAAAATATCCGCTGACAACATCCACCTAATTTCTGTTTCTTGGCCAATTAGGCCATCTGATCTCTTAATACCACCTAGCAAAAATTTTCCCAACTTGTCCGGTCCGAGGAGTAGATCGATCGGTCCTGTCTTATAAAACAATGGATCTGCAATATAATCGTTCTTCCAAACATTAATATTCACGTCTTGTATCTTTTTCTGAGGCATGTCTTCAGTAAGTCATCTTTTTTAATATAATTAGCTCTACTGGCAAGCTAAATTTGCTGGAAAATTTAGGCTGCAATATTGTTTTGATTTTTTCATTTGCTTTTACTGCTTTTGCGTCCGCTACACCTTTCAGTTCTACATACGACTTCTGCTTGGGAATTTTAAATGTTTTGTGCCGCTTGCTCTGTAATAAACGACAATTGAGACCCTTGATCTATCAAGGCTCTTATTGCGTGCTGCATGCTATCCACTCCTGCTACACGTATTAAAGCTGTAGCTAATAGTGTTGAAAGAATTTCTATGCCATCTTTTGGATTTTCTTTACACATTGTATTACAAGCTGGGCGATGAACTTGTTGCTGCATAATTTGATTGTTCCTAGCTGGCGCTGCTCTATATTGCACCTTTTCTATCCTTGAAGTTTTGTATCGTTTGTGTAGCAATGCATTATGCCCTTTGCCACACGTCTTGCATGATATCATGACTCGACACTATTTTTTGTCCGAGTGCTTCGAACACCGCCAACATAAATGCTTTTCTTTAACTTTATCCAATCTCTCTTCAACTGAATTTCTGTACTCGAATTTCTGTACTGAATTTCTGAACACAAATATGAGAGCACATATTTGATGACTTCCATTTCAAAAGGTACACTTCCATGTTTTCCTTGTCCCTATTGTCTCTAGAATGTTTTCTCCAGGAAGCCCATTATATCTTGAAACTCCGGAATTTCATGAGGATCTTGCAATCCTTGTTCGAATAATCTATTTTTCGCTGAGTCCCACTTTCAAGATATTTCTCCCCAAAAATGGTCCCCAATCTTCTGTTTTTACCCCGTATTTTAAATTCCGTATTGATACAAGACAGTCCGCTGTTGTGTCATGCAATATCTTCAGTTGTTCAGAATTCTCTATTTGCACCGATGGAAGATCTAAAATTCCCAACACGTTTCCTAGTTCCCATCGGTAATCGCCATATGCTGTATAAGTTCCTTTGGTTCATTACATAAGTACGGTGTTAAATATTTCAGTTTTTGGCGTTCTTTAAATATGTGCTCTCATGAAACGTCGCTCAATTCTCATATTTCCCATCGAACCTTGCATTGTTTAATTTTGGTAGCTTTGCATTGTTAAGTTCTATCACCGGACCTTCTTCTTTCTCCTTTAATGTGTCTTCTAATTTCTTCATTAGCTCGTCAAATATTTGTTGTATCTGTATATTAATTTTTTTAAATCGCTGCGACGTCCACATTTTCTACATCCTCTGCTACTCTTCTTGCTTCTTTGTCGGCCACCTGATATTCAGTATATAATTCCTCAATGTTTAATTTTTTCATTTTTAATAAATCCTTCCCAATTTCAATATCAGTTGATTCTAACCCTTCACTATTTCTCGTAGGTTTATTTAAATTTCCAACTTAAGTCACTTATACTGATTCCATAAAACCTATCGTGGATTTTCCTGGTTGCTTCAGTTCTTCATCGGTTGCTACTATTACTTCGGTTGCTTAATCTGTTTTATTCCTTCTGCTTTCCACATATTGTCTCGACTTCCTTGACGTTGGATCCTTTTTCATGTTAATGAGGATTTTTTGTTGGGCCTTAACTTTTTCATTCATTGCCCCTTTAGACATTTTTGTTGAATATCTTTCAAATTATTTCTCAAAGAAAAACTTGTTAATAGTTTATATAATTTTTTCTTGCCCTGATTAGCTTTGTGGGTAATTAGAGTAGTAAGTTGTAATATCCTAATAATGATTCAAAAACTAAACCTTTTCTTTCACAGCTTTGTTGTTTTTTACTTATTTGAGAATTTTATTCAGTTTTCTTTACCAATGTGTTTTACGAGTTAAAAAATACTTAGTTTGATTTAGTTTTTAATTGAATCATTGAATGGAGTAGTTTAAATTTATCTGGTTAATTAAGGCAAATTTGAAATACTAAAAGATACCTTAAAAATATTATTAAAGGAAAATAGTAAAATAAATAATCACTTTAAATAAAATATAAATCAATGGATATAAAAGAATGACACTCTGAAATACGTTCTCAAATCTTAGGGGAACTTGCAAAGATTAAAACCATCGCATTGGTGAAATAACTATAAAAATACAACTTCAACTTTATTAAGTACATTTTTACAGTGTACAGATTCCTAAAATATCTGTATCAGTTGGCATCTATAATCAAATCTATCGTCAGTTTTATTAGACATGTAAAAAAAGTAAATAAATTAATTGAACTTGATAATGGTTAATTGCAATACAAAGCTAAATATTTAATATGCAATTTGTTTCTAATTAAATGTGACATAGACATTATATAGTATTATTTTGATATGAAGCAAAAGCAATTGTTTTAATTTTGCTAGCTTTGATATTCTAATTTACTACGTGTATTAAAATAAACTAAATATTTTCAAATTACTAGGGATTTAAATGTAACATGAAAAAATTGAGAAATAAAAATATCTTTAAAAAATCATGTTCCTGATTTTTTTGTGATATTGTCGTGTTCAATCTTGATTATTGCACAATATATATATATATATATATATATATATATATATAAATATAATATTCTGAATATTAAATATAACATAATTTATTGCAGTTGCTGCATGATAATTTTTACGATTGTCTGCTCTTGTTAATGTGTTCACATGATTAATGAACATATAGGATTCTTTTACTCTAGGTGTTTGTGATCCTTTGTATGTTGCAGTAATTAAATAGTTTCTCAAATCTCACAAAAAAATTTGGAATATTCTGTTTGTTTGGAACTCCATGCAAATTTCATGCATCCATCGTGGGACTGTAGAATACGCAACATATCAAGAAAGAGTTTTTTTGAGTTTGTCGATAACAAAAAAGAGACTTAGAAGTAAGGATCTCGGATGAAGCAACATCACTGTCGCCCAGAACCTACCGAAGAGGTCTGAGGAGACATAACAGACTTTTATTGATCATATGCCTATTTTTCCTTGGGCATATGATCAATAAAGAAAAGAAAAGAAAAGTCAATTATGTACTTTTATAGGACCATCTTCATTACTAAATTGTATAACTTTTTACTAAATCCAGTTACTATATTGGATAACTGTAAAATTCAAACATTTATGCATATGAAATGTCAAACCCCTCTGAGAAGATATTCAGTCTAAAGAAGGCTCTGATGAATAAATTATACATTTAGTAAAGTTCATGCAGAATTTAAAAAAATTAAACACTGTACTACCACAGTTCCCTTTGAAAGCAGATCGTTCGTTGTTACACAACGAGAAAAAAAAGTTAGTGGCAAACCAAAACGAGCTAATGAAGAAATTTGAGGTATACTGTTACCCATATGGTGGCGTAAAACTGAAAAAACTTCTGAAAGTAAGGCAACGAAATGCAACAATAAAACGGCCGAGATAGCTGGAATAAAACAATAGAGTAGGATTCCGGGGAAGCTAGCGAGGAAGACGTAGATAAAAATTTATGGCACTTCCTATAGAGATAAAAAGTGCCATAGGACAACATTCCTATAAACACAAAAATAGACATTGGGTTTTTGAAGATAAAGAAAAAGTAGAGATATTTGCGTACTATTGCGGAAAACAAATCTCTAAGAACAAAGTTATAAACAATAATCGTAGATGGATGACGGGCAAAATTGTTTTGTTCACGTGCCCTGAACGTACGGGCTTTGTAATTTTATGTACTAAGTTTATTGAACAACAACATATATAATAATTAAAATAATGATACAATACATAACAAACACATTTGTATTAGGTGATTATAATATGAATGTTAGGTATACTACATTCTCCACTTTCTTGAATTTATTTGCAATTCTATAAATTTAACCCATTAGGTATTTTCCTTAATCAAGTTGATTTCCGAATCGGAATATCATGAAATTTGTCATGGGCATTAATTGTGTCATGTACATTATAGTAATTTGAACTAGTAGTAGGTAATTCAGAATTTTCATTTGACTGTACACTAGTTGTAATGCTTGACTGATCACGTGGAATTTAGAAATTATCAAGTTTAACTAAATAATGTACATTCCTTAGAATATCAGTAATGTAACCTAAATCCCATTTGTGGTTTCGTGAAGAATGATTAAGTACAGCCACTCTGTCATATAAATTCCTAGCTTGAAATGGTGACTCATGACAACGACTTTGTCATGAACATTGGATTTGAAGGACTAACATTAGTAGTAACATGAACTCGTTGTGCGTTATTGTAAGAGAAACTTTTGTAATTCCCTTTCCTGATCATTGTAATTCATACTGAAGCCATTAAATTTTTTTAACAATTGTTTAAAATTTTGCATCTAACGTTCTGCCATTCCCTTTGTGACATGGTATGGAGCGGTAAATTTATAAATTATTCCATTACTGCGTAAGAAATTTTCAAATTCCAATGATTTTAATTGAGGACGGTTATCGCTAACAAGTGCTCTTGGTATTCCAAAGGAATAAAAAAATTTCCGACATAAATTTATAGTAGTATTTGCATTAGTATTTGGAATTATGTGAACGTCGGGGCAGTATGTATAAGCATCAACTATAATAAAATAGTATTTCCTGTTTATTGGACGTTCGAGCGGATAAGTAGCCCATTCCCATGGAGGAGAAACTGAATTTGGAACATTTCTAAACTGTTGAGAATCTGTACTATTTCGCAAAATATTTTCGATATCGTACGTAATACCAGGACACCAGAAATAGTTATTTTCATTTTAATTACACCAAAATGTGCGCAATATAATTCGTCGAATACTTGTTTCCTGATCGTACTAAGTATAATTGAGCATTATACTTGCATGAGACAATCACTCTGTATAAAGTATTCGGACTGATCTATATTAAATTTATCTTTACAAGAAGTAATCCTCGTAGAAGTGATTGTAAAGAGAAGTGGTTGAAAAGTAGAAATGGATGTATAGATGTATCATTCTTAGTGGCTTCAGCAATTTGTTTAATTGTATCAGGGAGTTTTTCTATCATAGAAATTTGTATAACTTCTGGCTGGTCGAACTTTGGACTTAAATTGCGAGTAGGTAAATGAGACATAGCAGCCGCGTTGACATACTTTGATGAATTACGTTATTAAATTAAACGCTTGTAAAAATATAGCATAGTGCTGCATTCGCGTAGCAGTAAGTATTGGAAAACTTTATTCGGATTAAAAATTTGTACCAACGGTTGGTGATCTGTGACTAACGAAAAATGTTTGCCGTAAATAAATTGGTAAAAATTTCGTATGCCAAATGTAATTGCGCCAGCTTCTCGGTTGATTCGCGAGTATTTCCATTGACTAAGGCTCAAAGTTTGTGATGTGAACTGGATTGGACTTCTCGAGCCGTTCTAATAAATATGTGAAAGTAATGCACCTACACCATAAGGTAAAGTGTCCGTAGCTAATTGTAAAGGTAATTCAAGGTCGTAATGTACCAAGATACGATCGGAAGAAATTTCGCGTTTTATTGCTTCAAACGCAGTAGAGCAATTTTTATCCCAATTAAATATTACATTATCGCGTAACAATTTGTACAACGGGTATAAAGTATTACTTAAATTTGACACAAAGCTCGCGTAGTAATATACCAGACCTATAAAAGAAAGAAGTTTTGTTTTCTGGTATTTTAGCATTTTGAGTTGCCTCTGATTTATAAGTAGTTTTATTTATACGTGCTTATTTATAATGTAGCGTAATATTCAATTTCATCAGTTATAAATTGACAAATATGTAAGTTAACATGTATATTGATTTTTTTGTAAACGCATAAGAGCTTGTTCAAGTTGCGATAAATGTTTTGCATCGTTTTTACCGGTTACTTTCATATCGTAAATAAAATTTTTATTCCGGGTATTCTCTTTAAAATTCCTTCTATGCATCGCTGCTAAATATAATGTGCAGATGAAATACCACACATAAGTCTTGAACACTGATAAAAACGTTTGTGTGTATTTAATATAAGTAATTTGCGATTTTCTGGTGTAGAAATGTGAAATGCTGTAGAAATGCTCACAAATGTAGAAATGCTTTACTCACGCCTAATTTAGAAATTTTTGTGCCTCCCACTAATAAGAATAACATTCCATCTAAAGTAGACAAAGGATGCTCATTTATGCATAAATAACGGTTTAATGTAACTTTAAAATCCGCACATAACCTTACGCGGCCAATACTTTTAGTCTTTTGTACTGGTACGATAGGTGTCGCCCAATCTGAGTGATCGACTTTTTGTAATACCCCTTCTACAACTGAATTATCAATTTCACGTTCAACTTGTGGTAATAAGGCTAAAGGAATAGGACATGCCTTAATAAATACGGTGACAGTATTAGGTTTTAAATAGATGTTTGCAACGATTCCTTGAATAACATCTGTTGAACTTTCGAAAATTGATTCATATTTACTAATATCCCTTGTAAAGGAAATTGCAATTAATATTCATCTTCGGGCAAGCATTAGCTAGATGATTTTCTGTGCCACATGTAAAACAATGAATTTGTCTAATCATACCTGTTGGTCTTCAATTAGTAGAACCATTTGGAGTAGTATATGAACCATTGTATTTTGAATCAGGTTTTTTGAGAAGTATTTAGTTTTTCCAGTTTCTTCTTCTTATCAATGTATGTATTGCATTTATTGTACTTTTATTATGCATTTCGGCAGTTTTCTTCGCTGAAACTTCCATCGATGTTGCAATTTCGATAGCTTTATCAAATGTAAGTTCTGTTGTTTCTAATAATCTGTTTTGAATTTTGTCGCTTTGCAATCCAAAACACAAATTGCTTTCTTAACTCTGTTTTAAGATAGTTATCAAATTTACATGTACTTGAAGATTTTTGGAAAGCAGATTTGTAGTCTTATATGGATTCGCCTTCTTGTTGTTCACGACATCCAAAGAGCTAATTTTCACTTATTTCCAAAGGTTCAGGACCCTAATGTTTACGCATGACTTCAACTATCTCGTTAGAAGTTGTATTTTCAGGTTCTTCTGGAGAAATCTCATCCAAGCGAAAGCAAAATGCTATGACAGAGACTGGGCAGAAATAAACAATTACAAGGAAAACATGATGTCTGCTCTCTCTACAAGAAGATGAATGCGCACACAGGTGCAGGGGTGGGGAAGAAACTATTCGTTTGTGCAGCTACTTACAGATGAAACAACAAACTTGGCACATGAAATGGAAAAGAAAATAAGGCTTTGAAGAAAGTATACCGAAAACCTTATGATATAGCCACAAACTACAAGTCAGATGAAATGCAAGTCGGCCCCAGCATAATGAAAGAAGAAGTGGTAGAAGCAATAGGAATATAGAATACAGAACAAGACTTGTGAACCTGACAGAGTTTCAGCGTAAGTTATGAAATTGTTTACGGATAAGGCATTAGACCATACATTTTATATGTAGTCCGCAGGCCCCTTTCTGACCAACATTTTTTCTTACGGATCCCATCCCAACCCGTTATTTAAGTAAAAGCGAAACGTTAAATTAAATGTAAACTTAATATCATAATTACGTCGCGGGACGTCGATAATGGGTTCGCGGACTTCAGGTGGTCCGCTAACTTTCAATTATAAAATGCAATATAATTTTACCTTTGGGCATGTACACGCATATAAGTGTATATTGCTCAGTGGTACCAATCCAGGATGCATTCGAGCTTCGTTTAAAGTGCATCGCCGCACATCCTACTAGAAATGTTCGTGACCAAAGCATTTGTGTAATTGCTGCATATGGATTGCTTGCATCTGGCGGATTATACTCAAAGCTCCTAGTAATTAGCATATATATAATTGATTAAAATATTTTCCTTTTAAGTATGCTTTTAACAACTTTATCTTATTAGGGCGAAAAGCTGTTTTTCTTTGTTTCTAATTTGGAATTGCATTATATTTTTTAAACTTGAATTAAAAATAAACTCATAATTTACTTAAATATTGAGTTGTTCAGTCAGGAAGTTTGGTTCGAGGGTGGTGGGATTGAACTTACATAATTGTTATATAGCAACCGTACTGCCTATTATCAATGAAGTGGGTAATATTTTAAATACAACCATAAATGCATTTGTATTAAGGAAAATGAAGGATAATGAAAATAAAATTTGCTACTAATAAAATTACAAAAATAGAGAGGTAATATCTATCAAAAAACATTTAAGTACGTCCAATTTGTTAACAGTAGAACACCTTAGAAAGCTCTACAATCATTCGTTGAAAAGTTTTCGTAAAACTTAGTTAACATTTTTCTTTTATCTTTTGCTTTAAACCTGGGGTTTTCCTACTTTGCGTATATATTAGCAAAAAGCTGTGTATACATCTATTTTAATCAATGTTACTTCAAAAAAGTTAAAGTTTATTGACCAGTGTTAATCCTATTTAAACAAAGTCTACATCGCTGTCCAGTTCAAAAACGTCTTCACCACTTGCTGCAGCTTTGGATTGATTCCCTCATCTGTCAGATCTGACATTCTGCCTGATCGAATTCGATCTGAAAGAACCTCAGTAACTTCAAGAAGATGAAAAACTTCTTTTGTATATACTTGCTTTTACTGGACCAGAAATTACTGGACCAGATAATACTAAAAGAATATATGAAAGGTCTTCCACACTTTTGTTTCGACTCATTTTGCTAGTGCTGTGTTCTCGGTAATAACTAAATTTCATTTAGGAAGTATATAAAAGCATACTATCATCAGTAATTATACTTGATAGTCTAATTAATATATAAAAAAGTATTCTTAAAGTACAAAAAATCGCTATGTAATATAGCCTTGTTGTCCACTAGGGATATAACATATCCCGTAGAATGAACTTCAACCCCAACCGAATATGTCAATTATTGTTGCTCGATAAATATACTCGGCGACTACGAAGACCTACAAGTATGCTCGATGCCAATACAGATCTGTGAATCATTTTCTTTCTGTGAATCATTTTCAATACGCACGAAGATCTACGAGTATGCTCGATGATGAAGCAAAATTTATTTCGTCGATAAAACTAATGATCGTTCGGGCTACATTGTCTCGTGCGAATTCGTATGCTGCTAATTAAAATGATTGACATTGACATTACAATCACTCAACTGGAATGTGTTAATCGTCGTATTTGCGTAGTCGATTGTAATTTTACTATCTCAACAAAGATTGACAAGTGATGTGATGATAATGCTTCTACGAGGAGTGTATGTAAAGGTAATATACAGGACCCAACAATCAAATTTTTTGAAAAAAATTATACAATTGAACAGATCATGAATTTGACAGCTGTTATTTGAACAAGCAATATAACTGACGACAGCAGCAAAATCAATATGTCGGATTTGAATTTTATGAGCTGTAGCTTAGCTAAATGTGCATGTAAATTTGTATAATGTCTTTGAATTTTTACTATTTGGGCTGAAAACGTCTCAACGTGCGCATCGTCTTTGATTTTTAATATTTTACGTTTTACCTGAAACGCCCATTTGGATTTTGAATGTTTTATATTTTGATTTTGGGCTGGCAGCAAAAGGTGCATGTACAAGTGTATAATGTTTTTAAATTTTTATATTTGGGCTGAAAACGTCTAAAGCTGCGTATACACTTGCATTAAAACATATGTTGGAACTTTCTATATGGAACTTTGTATATACTACATATAACACAAATTTATGAAGGTAAAAATAGATACTTCCGGAAAAATCAACTTCCATTCAACAACTCCCGGTCGTAAAACCATTTCTGTTAAAAAATTGTCATTTCCGGTCCAAACTTCCGGTCTTAAAAAATCATTTCCGGTCCAGAAAAATGGTCACTCCCGGTCAACAACTTCCGGTCGTAAGAAAAATCAGGATACTTTTAAAGCTAATTAGGTATCATTTGAGTCTAATTAGATGTCATTTTCTAGCAAAATCAAGTAACATACTGTGTTTCGATATTTGATTACATCTTCAGTATAACATTATATTAAATTTCAATACAGCCATTATGGTCAAGTTAAATTACATTAACGTAAAAGTATATGAATATTTACAAGTTAGTGATTCTACCATGGTCGATATAAAAACAATGGTCAGGGGTGTTTCAAAAAAATTTAGAATAAAAATCTATTAAAAATATTAAAATGTCATTATCAGCAAATCAAAATAATGAGGTAATTTGACAGGTGTCAGTTATAGAAATAAAAATCCAAAAATATTTGTATGAATATTTATTGAAAAAATTAATACAATACCTAATACATAAGACAGGATATAGTGAACTATTATTTTGAATTTGTTTTTTGACAATTTGTAAATTTTGAAATCACTGTTTCTAAATGTGTTTTAAATTTTGCAAATAAATTTACTTTTACTTTACTTTTATATATA
>WYDF02058811.1:0-11831 GCA_009867245.2 Adranes taylori
CGATATGATTTCCAAACTCACAAACATGAGGCTGGAAACTACAACACGCGAAACGAACAACCGGCAAGGATGGCGACGTATTATACACAGAGTCATCCATAACATGGACGAAGAGCAAGGTCTCTCATAATTACTACACATCGGCCACGATGTTGGACTACGAAGAAGAACTAGTTCGACAATACATGCCATATGCCATATAGGTACGAAGTACATAAAGTATAAGAAAGATACATGCCATATACGTACGAAGTACATAAAGTATAAGAAAGATGTAGGATTCATGTTTTGAGAATATTTTCTATTTCACCTTTCACCTAAATCACTGCAAACCCTTTATAAGTAGATCGAGGAGGGGTTATTAGGAACAATTTTTCATACAAAAAGTTGTTTCTAAAAAAGTTTTTCTTGCTCAAAAAATTTAAAAAGGTCGATTTTTCGGTGGAGGGGCGTATGTACGGATTTATGTTCAAGACTTTCTCCTTCCCTATGCGACCGATTGGAATGAAATTTGGTAGGCAGGTACAAACGGTGATTCCGCAGAACAGGTTTTTTTTTCATTCCTTTTATAAATCCAATATGGCGGATATAAGCTATAAGTAAAGCAATAAGTATTTTTTGCAATAAGTATTTTTCGTTCAGAAATTTCGTATTCAAACTAGGAAGCTGAAATTTTCCACAATTTTGTTTTGTAAGCTTTGCGATCAATATACTTGAGACCGGCTATTGTACTACATTAAAAATCTCGGTTCCTTTGAAAGTTGAAAAAATAAAATTTGGGGAACAAGTGTAAGACCCAGGGACCTCAATTGTACGCAAAGCGGACACGAAGAAAAAGTGCCTCAAAGCGGTAATGCGGAAAAATTAAGTCAAAAACCGCAGCAGACCGCGCTAAAGCGGACAAATTAATTACACCAAGGCAGGTTGTTGTGCTTCGCACGCTAGACTACTCTTTTGGAAACTAACCGAAAAAGAGTCAAGGCCATGCCAAACCGGTCCGTGCAGTAGGTAAATACGGGCAAAATGTGAATCAAGAGCGGCCGTGGGCCGTGGCAAAGCGGACAGCGAATTGTTGATTTACGTAGACGATGAATAAGTTACGATTTATAGTAGACGATTTATAGGTTACGATTTATACGTTAGACTAATGTTGTTTAGTTTACGCTAAACACTATTGTGCTAATTGAATTTAATAGACGATTTGAAAGATGACAGTAGAAACGAAAAAGTTCAACTTTTGTTTTATGCATGATATAACAAAACGTTGGACTTCCAGTATATGAAAGATGGGGTGGCGATCACGTCCACGAAATTAGTCCACGTCCACGACTTTGAATTTTTGTCAAATAGAACCGAAAACATCGTAACTAATTTTGCATAATAATTAGAGCCAAACAATAATCTATTAGACCAAAATAACGAACGCGATTATAATCATTTACGTATTATAAATATTAAAAACACTAAATGACAGGTCAAGCATATGCATAAACAAAACAAAAATAATGCTTGCCTTCTACGAAATTCTGTGTTTGTATTGCTTCCTATTCACCTATCTATTCTATTATTTATGTACATCTATTAAATGGGCCGGATTCAATAAACCAGCCCGATTAGAGAAATTATATAATTCGAGTTTATGTAAGAGCATTTATGTTTAAGAATAATTCTAGTGCTATAATAAAGAACAAGGTAAATGTGATGAATGCTGATGGGAAGTTTATGTAGTGGAAAGGGAGGAGCGATGAAATGTGGAGTGAATGTGATTAGAATCATAGAAGGAGGGATCTAATAGGGGATGCGGGGAATTGTAAATAAGGAGGATGTGTGGAAAAGGTTTTGTTAGGGGATGTCAGACATAGGGATGGGAAAAAAAGTAAAAAGGAAGGAAGAAGGAAAAAAGAATAAAGAGATAGAGAGATAAAACGGAAGAAATCTTACATGGATACAATGCGGAAATGAATGAGAAGGAATTTGACGGGAGAGAGGAGAGCAAAACATGGATGCAAGGATTGTGGACAAAAGGTTCGAGTGAGAAGATAATGAAAAATTTTTATGGGAGATTATGGAAAGAACACAGAGGGATTATGTAACTAAATTCGTTTTTGTATAGTAATTTCTGTTACGTATTCTTAATATTCTTTTATGTATGTTTTATCATTTTTGTTAATTGTAAAATTGCAAATTTTGAAATGTTATGATGTAAAAGAATTATGTCAATAAAGTTTATTATTTATAATAATCGTGCGATTTGTACAAATCCTAAATATGTAGTTATAGATAGCATTCCTGTTGTCACTTGGCAACATTTAACGATTACAAATAGTAAACGAAATTCGATTTCAAAAATAAATATGTTAATTTCATTACGCAGTTAGTGAATAGAACGTATAAGTACAAATTATTTTAAAATACAAAGCTAATGATCCTTTATATTATTTCTTAATAAATTTTTATGATATTGCTGTAAACAAGTTACTGCATTTTTTTATTTGACATTACTTAAAAGGTTCACATTACTTAAAAGGTCCTTTAGAGCTCACAACGATGTAACCTATCCTAATTAAAACTAATTAAAAAATCAATCATAATCAAGTTAATCGGATTTTAACTAATTGAAATTCCAAATTTACGTTTTCCCTATAGCATTAAAACTTTTTTCCGAGTTTTCATTATTTCCCTAATTTGTGCAAGCAGCGTCCTTATAACAACCAAAAAACGAATATTTCGAACAAAAACGTTTCCTTCCGATTTTTCTTCGTGCACGTTAATCGCAGATACACTTAGGCAATGCTGCGCTGGTTAAAGTTTCTGTTGAACAAACGAAGCGTTAATTAAACTAATTATCTCGCGAGAAACAAGAGAAAACAAATGACCTATATATTATAAAGCGTTACGGGTGTGCGTCGCCCACATTTAGGTTGTATTTCCTTTAGAGCTCACAACGATTTTCCGCTATTTGAAAATAAATAAATCATTTTGTATCCGTATGTGTGCATGCGTTACTGTAATCATTAAATTAATAGGTTTAGCAAGAGAAAATGGTTTCTATTTAATACATTTTATTAATTACGTTAGATACTTTGAACATGCATTTAGCATTTTCTCAACTTAGCTGAGTAGTAGAGTCTAACACTAATTTTAACCGGGGTGCCAGCGGCTAGTTGTGCGCGTTTTAGAGGTTTGGCGGGACGAAAAGTTCGAATGGGCTTCCAATATTTAAAAGCCCATTTAAACTGCCAGATTGGGCTTAAAATTGGGCAGATTGGGCAAATGATATCGAAGTTCAACAATGTAATGAACTGCAGTCCAACAAATTTCATTAAAGTTGGATGAGTGTACTCTGCGTAATAATTAATCTCCACTACTTGCTCCACTACGACTTGTGAAGAAGGAAAAAATTATCGAAGCTATTTTCAAAACTACTGATTACCAACAATTGTTCGTGAGTATTCGAAACTTTTTTGCCGAAAACAATATTACCTTCACTAATGTGATTGCTTGTGCTACTGATAGAGGACCAGCTATGTTTGGTCGGTATCGTGGTTTAGTATCAAGATTGAAGAATGTTGCATCAAATGTTCTAACTATTCACTGCAACATTCACCATCAACATTTAGTCGTAAATCATTTTAATGAAAGACTTTAACAAATTGATGAGCAATATTATAAATATTATAAATAATATAGTCCCAGCCCTTGAATGATAGATTATTACGTCAAATGTGTAAAGATAATAATGATGAAATCGAAAGACTTATCTTACATAAAGAAGTGAGATGGTTATCGAAAAGACATTGTTCAAAAAGATTTTATGCACTATTTGATAGAATATAGAAAAAAAGCCTTTATTGGCATATCACTAACATACTCACATAAATCAATACATAATTCAAATCTACTTAATTATATAAATCAATACATAATCCTTGCAAATCCATAATACATAGTTATAACCTAATATACAATTCTAATGTATTTATAGGCAGACACACTTGCAAAATTCAGGATAGAGACGCACGAAAAACAAAACTCAAAAAAGACGGAGTACCAACCAAAAGAGACATTAGAAAAACAATGAAAACGCGACACAAAAAACTATTGCCATTTTATTTTCCCCAGTTCCCGGTTAATCCTGTCTTATTTTTCTTTTCTTTCCAGTTAGTCCTTCATTCTTCCCTATTAGATCTAATATTCTTTTCATGATTCCCAATCCCTCTAGTCCATTTCCCAAACTATCTATCTAATTTTCCATTCTTGCTCTTTCCTCATCATTCCATTCAACACTTTCACATTCCATTGCCCAATGCTCCCACCATTCTTCCGTCTTTTCACATATTCTACACATTTTCTCTTCTTCGCCCATCCAATATCTATTTCCTCATTACCTCAATCTCTAGATCATTCTTTTCTCTCTCGCACTAATTTTATTCCCCATGTACTTCGGCATCCTCCTATCAACTTTTATTTCTTATCAACTTTTATTTCCTTATATCTTCAATTCTACCTCAGCCGTTTCATACGAGTTTTCCTTTCTTGTAATTCTACATCCATCATTCTCTTCAACTTCTTCTACACCCACCAACCCATCTTTGATACCGTTATACCATCCTTTTATCTACCATTCCATTCTTTCCAATGCCTCCATTCTAGTGCTGATCCATTATAATGTGAATTTTTCTTTATTTTCTTCCATTAAAAGATACTTATATACATTCTTCGCCAACGTATCATCTTCATTCAACACTATCTTTATTTCATATTTTGCTAGCTTCTTAAACCCTGTCACCAAACATTTATGTCCATTGAACTCATTCAACACCATTTCTTCAGGGTCGATTTTTCCACTCCGATATTATTTTTTATATCTTAGTTGAATCTCTTCTTTTTTCTCAATGCCCACACTTCCGATCCGTACATTATTATACTTCTCATGCATACATCAAACAACCATAGTTTTATTTTAATCGAATCCCCAAAATTCTCCTCCCAAATAACTCATTTTCTCAGCCGCAACATATGCTTTACGAGCCACCATTTCCACACGTACATTACATGACCCTATATATCCCACATACTTAAACGTCTTTACACATTCTAGCCTCTCCCCATGCATTCTAAATTCGTCATTCTTGCTCTTACACCTTTTTTACATACCATCATTTTCGTATTTTTAACATCTATCACCATCCGTCTCTTTTTCATATATCTGCTTACTCTCGCAATCACTTATCATTCTGTCTTTATCTTTTGTCAAGTATTCAATAACATATGCATCCTCCAATAACCATATCTTCTCTTTCCCAATTACTGCACCGCCATTATGACCATTTCTTAGTACCTCTTCCAAGTTAGATACATATAAATTGAAAAGACACCTGCTTAACGGACAACTCTGTTGTACCCCGTATTTTTGAGTAGAACAATTAAGACACATTCTCTCCTACCCTCACCGTAACTTTTTGTTCCTACATACATCATACTTATGTTCTTCCTCAATCTTGCTGATATTTCCACTTCTTTCATTCTTTTCCACAATCTTTCTCCTATGATCTTATCAAACGTCGACAAGCAACAAATATCAAATATATTTAGCCCCCTGATTTATCTCCTTATTTATAATGTAATCTATTGTGACAAATTTATCTGTTGCTTCTCTTCTCCTTCTAAATCAAGTCTGTGTCCACAATAGCACATTTTTTCATTCATCTCTTCCTCTAGACTTCTATTCATAATTCTTGGATACACTCTATGTGAACCATTCATTATTGTAATCCTCCTATAACTATCTGCATCTATCCTATCACCCCTTTTAAACAGTTGTACAATTTCTCCTTCGTTCCATTCATTAGGCATTTTTTTTTCTTAGCCTTCCATACTTCATTCATTTCTCTAACAAGTACATTTAACCCTCGTTTATTCAAACATCTCCATACATGCAATGCTTCCGTTGCTTTTACTTCCTGTATTCTATTTATTCCTCCAATTTTTACACTGTTATATCGCCATGTTCTTCATTTTCGCTAATTTCTACTAGTATTCTCTCCCCCTAGTTCTATTATACATTTCCTCTCACTCAACCTCGAACATACCCCCTTTCGATCTTCGTTCAAGTGCTCCTTTAACCCTCTCAACAACATCCTGCATATTTTGCGCATACTTCCATTTCCATCCTTTTAATCTTTCTGTCAGTCTCACTTTTTCTCTTTGATTTCATTCATACCGATTCATCATATTTGTTACCATCTGCTTCTTGCTTCATTTCCTTTGTTTAATCTTCATTTTCCACACCGCCTGAATTGAGAAGTAATCAGATTCAACCCTTTCTCCTAGTTGTACTTTTTGAACCCTTTCACTCGCCTTTCCATTCATTAAAACATAATCAATCACAGATCCATCCCCATGTCCTCTATACGTTATCTGTCCATCCCTATCCTCCATGCATCCATTCCTATATTTAATTATGTAATTCAAAAGAATAGAATAATGTAAATTCATCTCGCTATATAGAATAAAAGGATATATTATTATACCGGCGATTATTTTGAAGAGCGAACAGAACAAGCGGCAAGTACAAAGGTTATGCGACGACTGTTGGCGACTATTTGTGTGCTTCGCGCCATAACATCACCTGACGCCTCCACCAAATTGTCATACCCCGTTTGAGGAGAGCTAGCAACTAGTTATGTATATTTAATTAATCCATCAAAGAAATGCACCGTTTCTAGAACTGCGTCCACATAGCGCGCAATGAGAAGAAAAACATTATTTCCTAACAGATTTTCTGATGTGTTGATTAGAAACTATGATGTTTTATAAAACATTGTGCAGAGCAAGTTGAAGAATTCAACGACCCGATTAATAAATATTGCTTTAATAAATATACCGATTAATAAATATACCTTAAAGATCCACAATAGCGAGTATCATGCATGGTGTTTGGGGAATTAGCAGCATTGAATAAATCTATTTTCAAATAGGCTAAACAAGTCGAAGGTGGTGCACTGATGCGGTGCCTGGTTTTTATTAACTGGTTCAGTGATGCTAAGTGAAATAAAGGGTACTGATGACGCCTTCCACCAATACCAGAAATACGTATTTACCCTTTTAAGCTAATTAGAACCTAATTAACATTTATATATGAATACTATCAAATCTAAAACGCGCAATAAATTAGAGATTAAATAATTTAATAAGAATTAAATCGTATATATTATTAGAAAAACAGATTAACTTAAATGAAGTGTGTACAATTTGGATTAATCTTAAAGACCGACATGAAAACCTAAAAAATGATAAATTATAAAAGGGCTGATGTTTTGAGTTTTATTTTGTTACTTTTTCGTTAATTTGTGTCTGTTCTTATTTTATGGAAAAAAAAATGTTATTTTTAATATTTTAAAAAATCTTAAATATTTTTATATTATATCTTAGTAAAATCTTTTTTTTTTAATAAATGTATTATAATGTAAAAACATTGCTACGCGTATAAAAGTGTAAGTAGTAAAATAAACTACACCTTTTAAGTTATTGTTTTTTCTATAACTAATAATATAAATGACTAAATAATTATAATTATGTAGAGCAGCACAAAAATCACTTAATTTTATAACAAATATTCAAATAGACATTGATGATTGCATAAAAGTTAAAATTAATCCGCGCATTGTTGGTTTTGGATCCGCTCAGCCTTTGGATTCTCCGCGCCACAGAGACCCCCTCATCTTAGAGGGAACATTGGTTACGAGTATTTTCTTATCTAATTCTATTAGACCAAATAAATTTAAGGTCTCTCTGCGCAACCCTATCAATAACGAAACGTCTCCCTTACACAAGGCTTTTTGAATAAAACAGATGCATCAATTCAACTAAGTGTATTAATAATGATTTGCAAATAATTCTTCATACATTCAAAATAAATAATGTCTCCTCGAAATAATAGAATAAAGTAATATTTGTATTCAACTACTATGTGCAAATAGATTAATAAATATAGCGTTATTTTTCTTCAAATAAATTCTACAATTATTTATAAAATTATTTTACTGACAGGTTTTGTCGTTCCCACCATCACTAGTTTATTTTTGAATTACGCACCGTTACCTTATTAATTCACGTTAGTTTATTTTTATTTATCTCAATACACAGGGTGGAGGAATAGTACCTCCGTTTCCAATAACTTGGTCTGTATGATTGGTAACAATTTGAAATTTTGGGGATGTATTATGCTGCCAAATGAGCATCTTTCAAAAATATTTTTAAGTATACAGGGTGTTTCAAAAAAGTGTTACATGAAAAAGTTTACTTTTTTTAAATAGAATACCCTATATATTTTAATTTTATTTAGAACTCTTGGCTATCCTTTAACATTTATTCATGATTTAATTGGCAAATTATAATTTTAATTTAATTTAATTCATGATTTTCTTTGCAGAACGCTGGGAACTGCATAAAACCGACTTTATTCTTAGTAGCAACATTTAGCACTGCATGTGTTATAGCTGCTGTAACTTTACTTCTTGTTTAAATAAAGTCATTATGTAAACGTGTATAGCTGGCTTATTAATTTGTCGCCAGTCGCCATCAGCGTGACTAATAAGAGTGACTAATATCATATCTGCGTTTAACACGTGTATCTTGTGGAGATAAAATAAATAGGGGTTCTTGGAAAGGAAGATCGCGAAAGGTCAGGGAAGGAACGTTGAACCGGAACGGGATTAAATGGAGCGGTACCACCAAAAAGTTTGAATTGCTTCCTTGCAGCTTAAGTTAGAGTAGGGAAACTGGAGAATGTAATAGCGATAGTTATTTTTAATGGAAGGAAATGAAACAGCGATTTTAGTAGCGGACAGCAATCACACAGTGAACAGCCGGTGATAGTAGTCGAGTAGGGGATTGGTCTTCACACGCTATGTTTTACCACAACAATCCCAGTTGAAAGTCAATTTTTTGAAATCAAATAAAAACTAACACTACGTTACGCGTTATAAAAATGAACTCTGTGCAGATGTAAGTTAATTATTTTATATTTGTCTGACTAGTTTGAAAATTCCAAACACACTAAATTTTTAATTTTGTAACAAATAAATTGACTTTAATTCGCTTAGTTCTTGTGAGCATTTGCTTTGTTTACTTGAGGCAAGAGATTAAAATTTATCGCTGGAAAATATTTGCATTCATGAATATAGTGAATAAAAATAATCTTGAGTTTTATTATTTCATGGGCCATGCTAGTCCTGTTTAAATCAGAACTATAACATAATTCACAGGGCGGATAAAATTGTTTTACTTATATTCTTTCCAATCTCGGTTATTAGCAGGGTGGGTTAAATCCGTAAAATTGAATTTATATACATAGGAAACACTCATCCCGCTATTCTGCTACGATAAAATTTCAACGTAACAATATTAAATACAATTAAATATAAATCTGTTTTATTAAAGATTTTTGTGATTTATAGAATCACTCTTAATTTGGCTAAATATCGATTTTTTTGATACTTAAAAAGTGAAATTACAGAAAACTTGTGTTTCAGATACCAGATCTACGATTGATATATCCAAATGGTTCTTTAGTTTTTCCACCATTTACAAGTGACAGGCACAGGCATGATGTGCATACGGCAGTTTATAGGTGTAAACTTAGAAGTACGTTGGGAAGTGTACTTAGTAGAGACGTCAATGTTAAAGCTGGTATGTATAAATATGTTAAAAAATATATAATTAATTAATTTATAAAAATATAATTATTGAGCTCCTAAATCTTACATTATAGATATATCGTATGTCACAATTTTTTTTTTAGTTAGTCGTGATTCGCTGTGAGAGAATTTAATTTGATTTAATTTATCACCCATTAAAGAGTTAAATACTTAATTTCATTTGTTTATTGAATTGAATCGTTAAATTGATTAATTTCAATTTATTTGTTAGGTAAGGCAAATTTTAAATACTAAGATGCCTTAAAAATATTATTTGAAAATTATAAAAATTAATTAATTAATTTAAATAAAATAAATATTTAAATCAACAATAATAAATAAATACAAAAGAATGACACCGCGAAATACGTTAGTCAAGTCTTAGGGGAACTTGTAACGTTAAAAACATCGTTGTGGCGAAATAACTATCAAAAACCAATTTCAACTTTATTAAACAGAAATCAACAATATATACAGAATTACAACTAAATAACGTTATCCACAAATATTGTATAGTAATATATGAAGCAAAACAATTGATTTGTTAGCTGTTATATTTTAATTTAATACGTGTATGAAAATTATTTAATTTTTATTGAGAAATTTAAATTATGCGAGAGATGAATTTAAGAGATGAATGCGTAATATGAATTTAAGATAAAAAATTAAGAAATAAAAATATCTCTAAAAAATTATATTACTGAATTTTTTCTGACATTTTCAAGTCCAATGTTGATCGAACACAAATCTTTAGAAGAAAAATCACGTAATGAAGAGGAACATGTTTGTTTTTAACAAACCTCAATGTGCAGCAATGTTAAGTCAAAAATATAATTGTGACGTAAAAAGAGCAAAAGAGATACAAAAGGTTTTGGGCAAAATTGTTCAAGTTTTATGTTTAGAGAAATTTTTCGTGATTTATTAAAAAATTTAAAAATTTAATTTTAAAATTTAGAATTTTTTTTTGTATAAATCACGAGTATAGATTTTTTCACGGGCAAATAATTTGTCTAAATTTTAAAATTAAAAAAATATTTTATAGTGATTTTGGGCAAACTTGTTAAGGTTTTTACATTTTAAAACATTTCTTGTGATATTTGGACAAAAAAATTAGAAATTAAAATATTTCTAAAATATTTTATAACGGTTTTGGGCAAAATTGAGATATTGTTCGTGATTTGATAAAAAAAATTTACATTTAAAAAATTTTTTCTAATGAATTTTAAATTTAGAATAAAATTTGCATAAATCATGGGCATAGATTTTTTCGTATTAGGGCAATAAAATTCTAAATTTTAAAAATATTTATAATGATTTTGGGCAAAATGAAGTTTTTTTTATATTTAAAAAAAATTGTGATGGACACAAAATTATTACATTTAAAAATTTCTAAAATATTTTATAACGGTTTTGGGCAAAATTGTTAAATTTTTATGTTTATGGAAATTTTTCGTGATTTTATAAAAAGAATTTAAATGATTAAAAAATTTTTTTCTTTCTATTTTGGGTTTTAATATATTTATAGTTACTTCTTAATTATAGTTAATAATTTTTAATTTAAAAAATTATAGTTACTTCTTTTATATCAGTTTTGCTTATCACTTTCTTCTTGCTTATTACTTTAACGCATAGAATTATTGAGTTTTAGAGGGCACCGAAATCGGTACTTTATGGAACAAACCGGTTCGTCACGTTCAGAATGAAGAACAAGAATTCCCATCACTACGTAACGACTCCACATCCGCCGATTTAATTAGAAATATTTTTATTTAAAACTTTTACTTTAACATACTAATTGTTCCTTAAAACCATTTAATAAAACCAATTACTCTTTAGGAAAATTCAGCATTAAGCTCCGCCAGTGATAATCGTAAAACATACTATAACAGAGCTTGCATAATATCGCAATAAAGTAAATTAATTTTAAACTCAATGCTTCGAAAAGTCTATTATCATAATAACAATTTAAAAGTCCTAGGAATTCTATAAAGTTGAAATACAAGACAGCAGAAGAAACAATAAGAAGAAACGTAAATAATTTTTCAATGTTGTTCCACTGCAAAAAGTCTCTGTCCAATAATACTAGCACATCGTATGAAATAACAAAGGTCCCCAAGAGAAACGCTTGAA
>WYDF02058822.1:0-11831 GCA_009867245.2 Adranes taylori
CCGTTGTATAATAATAATATGTTTATTCCAATATAAGTAACACAATTGTTAAATAATTAATAGGTATGCCTTACTGCTAGATATTTGTATAATATGTTATTATGATTGGAATCCATTTTTGGAACCATATCAGCTACCTCCGGTTGGTTTGCTGGTCCCTTTCTTTTCCTCTTGTTCTCGTTCTTATTGTATATCCTCCTCCTGTCTTTCTATCCAATACATTTGGTTTATCTTCTTAAAAAAAACATAACCTTTGATTCTTTTTATGTCTTCTGGTAGTTGATTATATTTATTAAGCCCTTGTCTTAGCGTGCTGTTCCCCCCTTTGTTCGTTTTTATCCTTGTTGTTAAGTACGATGTCGAGGTTCTCGTATAATGTTCATGTATTTCTTTGTTCTGTTTGATTTGTATTTGACTATTTTGTTTGTTTCTTTGTAATCTAACGATTAGTAATGTTTGATCCATGTTTCGTAAAGTTCGTGTGTTTGCAAGTCCTGTAGATCTATATAATAATCTTGTTTCATATCGTAAATTTATGTTATATATTGCTTTTATTATTTTATTTTGCGTCCTTTATAGTGGATTTAATTCCGCTTCACTTGTGTTTCCTCACATGCTCAGTTAGTATCTTCGGTGCCTTTCAATGTGAGCATGATACGCCATTTCGTTGTGTCATTCCTCAGTGTGTGTCCGCCGTTTCTCATCACTCGGGAATTATATTCCTACCTAATCGATAGGCTCTTAGATTTGCTGTATCCAGAGTGTTATCAATTAATTGTAATATATCCTTGGTTTAAGACATAACTTCAGTGTTATCATGTTCCGAGACATTGAAGATAACTATGTTTGTGTCACGTTTGACGCTCCTCTATTTCTCTGATTACATTCATTACGGACAAGGACTTCGCCTGAGTTTCTTTACTATGATTTTCCTTTAAGGTCGATAGTTCTACTGTAATAGTTGTTAACTCATTTTTAAGCTCATTCATACATTTTTTTTTATTTTTGCACTTTTCAGATAGGTTATTCTAATCTATCTCATGTTGTGACTTTTTTCCATACCTGGTTGATATCCTTTCGCATAGCCACTGATTCAATTATCATATCCTTTAGCGAAATTTCATCATTTTCACCCTCTATAACTAATTCATTCAAGTCAGACTCATCATTAGTATTCTATTTTATTGTACATTCTTCACAGTTCCATTTTTCTTTAGAATTTTCAACATCGCTTTTTAATGTGGTTGCCATTGTCACATCAGCTGTATGACAAGACAGCACATGTTGTCCACGTTCATAACATCAACTTCAGGTCAAAGAAAGTCATTCAACATCTTTCTGTAACAGATTCCACTCACTGAAAGTCGCACCAGCTGTATTAAAACCAGCTGTCCCAGGTGCGATTGTTTTACTTCTTTACGTAGCCATACAAATGAAAATCAGCCTCAACTGCACCTTATAAGCCAAGATCTCTATGCAAAATCTGCTACAAAGTGGCTATTGATAGTTTCAAAATGAACAAACCTGCTTTTACAGCCTCAGCTACCGCGGTGATATTTTGAGCTGAAGTGGCCGAACGTGACCAAATTTATTGATTAAGTTCACTGTAGTTGGGCGGAACAGTACTTGATGACCAAAAATTTAAATGAACCGTGCCCGCGACATTTAACTGTTTTTATAGTGAATTTTCACTATTTCAATGCGTTGTGTGATTGTGTGTCTCAATGATGCAAGCACAGTTGAAAATGGCGCGCAATTTAAACTGACACATCTTGTGAAGGACCCATTATGTATAAATATTTGTACTTTTTAAAAATTTCTTGTAGTGCCATTCAACAAATGAGGAAATTGCGGACATTAAAGACTCACCTTCATTATCAAACGATGAAGATCGTGAAAAGGAATTTCGAATGTTGCGTTTACTAAAATCAGGATTGGCAGCAAAAGCGAAAGAGAGTCTAGAACGTAAAGCAAAAGCTGAACCTACTGGTGTAACAGCTATTAGTCCAACGCAGGTGGTGCCATATGCGGCTCAAACAGTGAACTATATGAATTCTGTTATAAAAGATTTAGAAGAACCTTCGCAATCATCGGTTACATTGGAATCATTGAAGATTTCAAAATCTAATGGTAAGAAAATTTAAATTAATATTACGTAATCCACATCTGGGTCTAAGTTAGAAAGTATTAATATCTAAGAAAGTTATTATTTTTTTAAGTACATATATCGTAGCATTGTTCGAAGATTGTTTTTGTATAGGACTGACGGTAGTGGCATAGCTGAAACGTGGAATATATTTTTAATTAGAGAAAAAAAAAATGATTTAACACATAGTAGAAATACTTAAAGGATTTTGCTTTAGTGCCTGCAGAATTATTGTTAAAGAGGTTGTCAAAGACTTTAATATTTTGTGTAGATTGTGCCATACTATTTAAATCAAGGTTTGAAGCAAAAGCAAGTAATAAATATAGATTTAGAACAATGTTAATTTTACGCCTACAAATAGTGTGTCGACGGATTGATGTTACCCCAAGTGTTATCTGACCGTGGGCGCACAAGGTAATAGTTACCAGTTCAATCTTTTTTCATCTACTGTTTTATACAATATAATATATGGTTCATTTCTTTCGTAATGAACATTGTGTAAGACACTTGCCAATTTGTATATAGTAAAATTATTTTTAACGATAAATATGATTTATTTTTATGAATTTTAAAATAAAATAATAGTTTTCAAATTGTGGGAGAAATATGGAAAACTTATTTCTTCAAGGAGATTTTATATCAAAACAAATATAAAAATAAATGTAAGCAAATATGTAGTTGTGTATGGATGTAATTACCAGCATACATTTCACCATAACTTTGGAACATCTAGAGCAATTACAGCCAAATTTGATATATTATACTAAACCGAGATAACTAGGTTTAGCGAAGTAGGTGTTTTTGCGATAGTCATTTTTTGCATTAAAACACATTTTATTATTTTTTTTTGTTAAGATTCGTAAATGCCTTTTTTCAAACAACAAAAATCTATAATAGAAAAATTGACTGAAAGTGAAACGCTTTCCGGAAAAAACAACCCCATGCATTAAGGAGTTAAATGAATTTCTAAAACATTTTTTTGATTGCAGTGGATAATCGCAAAGAAAAAGAAATGTCTGCTGCTCTTCAAGATACCGAGAAACAAAATGAAAATGATATAAAACAGAAACAGAAGATGGATAAAGAACGACATTTTCGTAGTCGAAGTCGCAGCGTCAACAGTGATGTGCAGGCTTGCGCGCCATCACGTTCAAAATCCAGATCGAAATCACAAACGCAGAACCATCCTATCTTAAAACGAAAATCGAGATCGCGTAGTAGTTCTAGGTCCTCTTACAGGTATAGATTGATTAGAAAATTATTTTTACTTTAAAATAATTTTTAAATTATTATTTAAAAATTATTTTTACAAGGTACTTGACGAACATTACATTAGAATCTAAAAATATAACAGGTTCTTGGATTTTTATGTCTTTTATTACACCTCTGCTCTACGTTTCGGCTGCAAGGTTCCGTTTTCATTTCAGGGTTGTATAAATTTATAAAAACACATATATTGCATATTATGTTAATGACTTACGGGCGTTTCTAGTGATAAATAGCATATGAATAATATATTATACACCTTTATTGGCATAAACAATCGATAATCGAAAGAATTCAAAAGAGAAATAAAGAAGATATTAATCTCCCAAGCTATTTATAGCGTAGATGAATTCATGCAATATAACATCTAAGGGATAACATAGAGCACTTTGACATTGAGGTACCTTTAGACAACACTATCGTGTGGTCCGTCCTAGCTGCTTTCTTTAGCAGATGGCGTCATAGTTTGAACTTCACTTAAAGCCTCTTGTATGTATGATGTGTATATACACCAGTTGAATTTATACTGAACTTCTAATGCTTAATGTTTTATATATGTTGCTGTGTTTATGATACTATATACTGTAATTTACTATTTACTGATATTATTTATTTAGTAATCATTTTAATACCTTTATTATTTTGACATATGTAAGCACGCATGTATTAATAACATTAATTACTTATTTTTTTGTTTATAATATAATTTAGAGTTACTAAATTAGCTGTTGCATCTCTGCCTTTTACGAACCCTGTCTGTATTATTGATAATACCCTCGACTCAGCCATTTTCTTTTCCAATTTTTTATTTACAGCTCTTGTATACAATTATATATCTCATTCATCACTGTTAGTCCCCTATAATTGCCCACATTATTCCTTTTACCCCTTTTATGCACCAGCCCAATTCTCCTACAGTCCAATCTTCTGAGACCCTCTCTTTCCTTTTCCACACAGCATTCATACCCCATGTTAATGCACTTACGTCTTCCTCATTCAAGCTCTTCCATACATCTACCGGTACCCAATTTGGAACTACAGCACTACCTTGTTTCATTTAATTTATTTCGCCTACACCAATTACGCAATCCATCCCTTTATCCTCTTCTACCAAACTCTCTCTGTATTTTCTTTCCCATTCACCTATCTGTATATCTGCCTCCACAATCCTATTTTTATTTTTCCTTTATTCCTTAAGTACCTCCAAACCTCATATCAGCATACAGCTTATTAATCACATCCCGCTCTTATTGTTCTCTTTTTGCCCAACATCTTCTTCCTTCTTTTCTCCACACCTTTATAGCAATTATATAATCTTCCAATGATTTTTCCCCATTTCTTAACACTTCCGTAGCCCTTCTTTTTTTTCGATTTCCCATCATATATTCTATTTCTGTCCCTGTTTTTCGTCCCGCAATAACTTTCTTTTCTGTTAAGTTACCTTTAACCACACCTATCATTTCACTCATTCCATTCACCTTTTTCTAGTCCACCATTCCCAACCGCTCCTTATATCTTTCTTCTTGATATCCCACGCATATTCTTCTATTTTTAGTCTTGCCTGATCGTTCCCACCTCTCTCTACGTCATAAGTTATCTTCCAAATCGACTCTAATGGAAAATGATCAGATTCCACTTGGTCCCCTACTCCCATAAATTCCACGCATTCATTCGCTCTCATTCATTATGACATAATCTATAACTGAACTTCCTGCATGCCTTTTATACGTTATCTTATCATTCCAATCTCCATCTACGCTACTATTTGCCACTATCATATTCTCCTCTTTCACCCATCCTGGAAATTTTTTTCCTACAGCATTGACAAGTTTATTTCTCAATCTCCTTCCTATATACTCTCTATTTGTTCCAATATTCATAGCCATTTGCACTCCTACTCTCATTCCAAGCCATAATCACTATCATATTATATTCTTCCCTCACCATATCTATCTACCAATCAATGCTATTCTTAGTCCTCTTCCTACAAATGTAAATAATATATTTTTATATATTTATAGAGCTATGTAACTTATGAAGAAAGACAGAAACTTGCCAGCGTACATGTAATCCAGAGGTGTAAAAGATCTAAATTAAAGACCTAAAAGCCAAGGAAACTATTTTATTTATAGATTAAAACAAGATTGGTCAGGAATATTTACTATTTTACATTAGAAGATTTCTTCATTTTTATAAAAATTACTTGCAGTTCTCGTCGAAACAGTCGTTCATCTTCTCGATCATCGCATAGTTCAAGATCTTCAAGATCTAAAAGTAGATCTACTTCTCGATCTCGTTCATCTAGCTCGAGCAGCCATTCGAGATCACGATCACCATCAATTCCTAGACGACACGGATCACCCAGTTTTTTGGATAGAAGACGTATCACTAGGTAACTATCTTTACGGAACTTCAGCATGATTTATGAACATATTGTTCATGTGCTAGTTTATTTTTCCAGTATTATTTTTTTAGAATGTTTGTAGAAGGACATTGAATTGCATTTTAGTAAACTTAAAACATTTTTTTTTCTTTTTCAATTGAATTATTATTTCTGCAGAGAAAATTATTTCTAATTATTTAAAATGTATAAATATTCAGTGGACAGAACAATTCACTTTAAAGTTTAAAAAGACCAGTCTATATTCAAACATAAATATTTAATATCATTATTGGCATCGGATAGTAGACTCCAAAATGGACACTATTCTGTTTTTCTTCATTGTTATGACACTCTTTTGAAGTTTTGTGCCACATAGCTATATATTTGTCACGTAGCTGTATCCAACGTAGTAGCTACTCATAAATAAAAGATGTTCGGGTTTGGACAATTATGTATTTATTCTTATCAATTTTGATTACATCTGTCAACGTTTCGACCTTAATGTTTCGAGATCATCATTAGAACTAAAAACCAACAAAATTATTATAAACGTCTCTAATTTAAAAGTTCGGTTAAAAATATATACTATTAATATGATGGTGATCATTATTAATTACATAACACATTGTTGACCTGTTATCCTTATCAATAATGTAAGTAAGTAGATGATATAGCGGGAACTGCTTTAAATGAACAAATGTTCGTTTAATGCCTTCTAGTTACTCTAAGTGTTAATAAACTTTAGATATCTATAATAATCGTGAATCTCAAGACCTTATCAATTATTGAAATTTTTTATCCCAAGTAAATTATTAAATGTAACATAATACTTGATCCCTAATCATTTATGATACATTCAAACTATATGGATTATATGGAAAACTGTATGAAACTTACTATAAGCTATGTAGTTGGTTCCTTAAACACAATAAGGACCTGCTGATTATGTCACCTGATAACGGTAAAAAAAAACGGTAGCTGTGACCCGGCCAGAATACATTGATAAAATATTAATTTTAGTTAATGATATTTCTTGTTTGCAGCTTTTATCTTCTGATCCCACCATTAGATTTCAAAACCATTTCAACTAAATTATTGAAAATTTATTTAATAAAAAGTACATTTTAGACACAACGTAAGGAGTTGAAATCATTTAACCCTGTTTCTCCAAAGTTATTTGGGTTGTCAAAAATTCAGAAAGAAGGAAAACCTTTTCGTCTTGCATAAATTCACCCAACTACAAACTCCCAACATTTTTATTCAACATAATATCCAACCTCAACCCCCTGTTCTCTTTCAATGTTAGAAATAGTCTGGAAGTGGTGCAGAAATTGTCTAATTTTCAGTTTCTATTCCATAAGATTACAAATTAGTTTCGATGGATGTAAAATTCTTATTTATTTACATTCCGAAACAGTTAGTATTACACCTAATAGAATTTCATTGGCCTATCTATACGAGGGTCTTTATTTATGTATTGAGCCTTGACTGAGTGTTTTAGGCGCCATTTGGCGTTGCCATTAGATAGTTTGACGCTTTTTATAGATAGTTTGAACATAGATAGTTTGAACATAACCTTTGAAAAAATGGAATTAACTCAATTAACTCAAAAAAACGAAAATGGAAAAATTTTCGTCCGATGATTTATTAGGACTTTCGACGTGCTTCGATCAACTTATTTCGACTTTTGTCGATGAAGCCCCATCTTTTGCCAATGTAAAACGCTGGTATAAGGAGTTTGAGCGTGGTCGTTGTTTGCTTACTGATGTACCGAAAGAAGGTCGTCCAAAATCAGCTGTTCTACCAGAAAACATTGATGCTGTGCAAAAACCGATAATACAAGATCATCATGTGGCATACTGTGAGACAACCTTGGGCATTAGTTCGACTTCCATATATAATATATTATATGAACATTTAGCCGTGAAAAAGATTTGTTCTCGTTGGATCCCACATAATTTGGCAAAAACTCAAAAAGATGCTCGTGGAAACAAATTCTCAAGAAATTGAAGGATGGTGCTTCAAAA
This sequence comes from Adranes taylori, assembly GCA_009867245.2. NCBI lineage: Eukaryota > Metazoa > Arthropoda > Insecta > Coleoptera > Staphylinidae > Adranes > Adranes taylori. The sequence continues at coordinate 7,823 of WYDF02058822.1, forward strand.
GACGTATATAATATTGTACTAGGTGACGAATCATTGATCTATGAGTATGAACCGGAAACTAAACGACAGTCGACTGTATGGGTTTTTTAAAATGAACCAAATCCGACAAAAGTTGTTGCTCGAAGCACTTCGAAATAAATGGTCGCTTGTTTTTTTTTGTTGAAAAATTGGTCATGTTGCAACAGTTCCTGCAGAGGAACGTAAAACGGTCAACCTTGAGTTGGGCACAACCATTTGGTTGCTAGAAGTATTCAGTGAAATAAGGAAAACGAACAAGCAACGTCGGATCATTCTTCATTATGACAATGCGAGCTCTCATACATCGGCTCAAACAAACCGACTATTTGAACACTCAAACCATCTTATTAATGCGTCATCCGCCGTACAGTCCTGATTTGACACGTAATGACTTTTTATTCTCAAACATCAAGAATAAATTGCGTGGAAACGATTTTCGTTGGCAGAAGAAGCCTTTGATGCGTTCAAAAACCATGTTTTTGAAATATCTTAAGGAATGGAAAAAATGCTTTGACAAATGGTTCGAACGCATGCAAGAGTGTATAGACAAATAACTGTTTTTATTATTAGGCTCAATACATAAATAGTGACCCTCGTATTGAATTCACTACTATAGATTTTCAAACTTTCTTCAATATTTTCTCGCATATCTTTGATACATTATTTTTTCTTTCAATCATGATTTCTACTTACAAAAATTTGCTTGCCCAATGGGTGACCCCCTGAATTCTATTCTTGCCGCTATTGTTATGGATTACGTACTTAGATCAGTGAAGGACAAACAGAGTTTAAACATTCCTTTTTTGTTTGTGTATGTTGATCACACTCTATTAGCCATTCCAGAGGCCCAGGTCCAATTTACAGTAGATATGTTCATTTATGTTGATCTGCACATACAATTCACTGTTGAAACAGAAATAGACCAAAAGATTCCTTTTCTACGTTTACTCATTATAAATAAGAACAATTCAATCATCTTCTTCTTCTTAGAGTGCCTTATCCTAGCGGACGTTGGCGATCATACTGTCTATTCTTATCTTGTTCACCGCTATACTATATGGAAAAGTTCGGCTGATGTTCGGGCATACCATTTCCGCAAGTTCGCTAACCAGGAAACCTTACGCCTACCCGGTGGTCTCTTACTAGAAATTTTACCCTGCATAATAAGGTGCAGCAGTCGAAATTTCGTTGGGTTACGCATGATATGACCGAAATATTTTAATTTGCGGACCTTAATTATTCTTATGACTTCTGCTTTGCTTCTTTGTTTATTCGTTGAAGAACGATTTGATTAGCAATTCGGTCAAACCATCTGATTTTCAATACCCTGCGATAAATCCACATTTCAAAAGCATTAAGATTCTTCCGAGACTGTCCATCTCTCTACTCCGTATAATAATATCGAGAATATAAAGCATCTAACAAGTCTTGTTTTGAGTTCTAGATTTAAATCCCTATTGCACAGTATACTTCTCATTTTCATAAATGCTGCTTTTGCCTGTTCCATGCGACATCTGATCTAAAGAGTATGATCCATATTTTCATTGATATAGCATCCCAGATATTTAAATTTATCAACACGTTGGAGTCTTGTGTTACTTACAAATAGGCCTGTATCAATTATTGTTCTACTTATAACCATATATTTGGTTTTTCCTGTATTTATTTTAAGGCCTTAGTTTTCGCATGTTCTAACCCGATTAAGAAGATGTTGTAAATCCTCGTAATCCATGAAGCTGCTAAAAGTGCAATGTCATCTGCATGTACTTTATAGATTCCGTATGTACTTTATAGATTCGCCATATATGATTATGGCTTCTTGGAATTCATTGAAAGCTTCATTAACTATTTCCTTCGAGTACATATTAAATAATAATGGAGACAAAATAAACCTTGACGTACACCACGCTTTATTTCGATCTCCTCAGTGTAGGTATCACCTACTCTTAACTGTGGCTGATTGATTCCAGTATAAGTTTTGTATGACGCGAATATCCTTATCATCATTTTGAGACTTCTTAAGTATTTCAATCATTTTTTGGTGTCAAACGCCTTTTCAAAGTCAATAAAACAAACGTACACGTCTGTATCGTAGTCTCTACATCTTTGGAAAAGTATCTGCATCCCAAAAAGAGCATCTCTAGTACCTAGTCCATTACGAAATCCAAATTGACTTTCTCCTATGTTTTCTTCTAATTTCTTATAAATTCTGAAATGAATAATGCACCAAAAAACCGTTAGCACTTGACTCATGAGACTAATCGTTCGAAAATCTTCACATTTCTTTGCATCTGGTTTTTTTAGGAATCGTTACAAACGTGGACAACAACCACTCTTTAGGGACTAGACCAGTATTATATACTTTATTAAACATTTTTGTTAGGAACTTGATACCTTCACCCTCTATTAGTTTCAACAGCTCAGCATGTATATTGTCAGGGCCATTAGCTTTTCTATTTTTCAATCTTTTGATGTTATATATAACTTCATCCTCTAAAATCCACGGACCAGATTCAACATTTTGTCTTCCTATGCACACTTCTCTATCACCATCTTCAAACAACTCCTCAACATATTCCTTCCATCGTGTTAATTTCTGCTCTTGATCCGTAAGAATATTCCCATTTCTATCTTCCAATATACTTCTTCCTAACATTTCTTCATAACATTTTTCTTGGACCCTGTCATTTCTTTAATCTTTTTAAATAACTGGAAGCTATCATGTTGTCTTTCATATTTTTCTACTTCTTCACATTGCTCCTTGAGCCATCTCTCGTTTGCTAACTTAATCTTAATCTTGATTTCTTTGTGGAATCTTCGATATTCCAAGTGATTATTACCTTTATATTTTCTACGTTGTTCCATTAACTGTAGAATATCATCCGTCATCCATTCGTTATTACGGTTACCATTACTTTTTTGTGAGGAAAAGACTTTTGTTTATTATTAACTCTAAATAACTACAAAAACTTCACAATGACTACAGCATCAAACATGATAACGTACAACTTGAAATGAGTTCAACATCAAACATGAATAATGCGAGTTTGGTAAAATCAGAAGTCAACAGATACAGATAACTTGCATATTAAAGGTCTGATGATGAACAGTTAAGCTATTTGAAAACGGTTGCCACCTAATCCTTTTTTGTGAAGAAAAGACTTTTATTTATTATTAACTCTAAATTGTGTATTACCATGATGCCAAAGTCTTTTTGCATGTTGGAAAACTCTAGAAGACATGGTAGAGTACGAGCCGTGGGATATGGCGTATCAGATCTATACAACTTGGATCACAAAATAGAGGAATTTATAAAATAGAGGAAATACTGGCGATGCTCTTTTTGTAGAAAACGCGGAGACAGCGCACGAAGCACAATATTAAACCGCTCAGGATATTTTGCGAAGAAGATATTAGAAAGAAGCTTTAAGGTCATGCAGGACAATAAAGTGCCCGGCATGGGCTGACTAACGAGGTGATAACATTAGTGATTGGTTGTAAATCTGGGAATTATTCTAAGAATTATAAATATGGCACTGAAAGAAAATAAAATCGTAATAAACGGAAAAGAGCCCAGACTTATCATTGTATATAAGGTAAATAAACCGGAATGCAATCTGGAATGCAATCTTAAGAGTTCTTATATGTTCGGAACACGATCGGTAACCTTGATGAAAAATTAATGTTAAGGATAACAGATGAGGCTTAGCAAGAATTCAGTACGACATACAAAAAGAAAAATTCACCATTGATGAGAATCAAAGAAATAGCAGCAACCACAAATAAAAGCACAGGACGTAGGAGGAAGGTATTCAACATGGTGACGATGGATGTGAGAACTACATTTAATAGCGCCACATCTAGCAACATTGTCAATGCTTTAGATTGTCACAGAATTTATTCTCTATCAAACAAGATCGTGGTTATGCTATGAAGAAACAGTGTTCATACATGAGTCTCAGGGAGTGGGAAAGAAGTAGTGAATTGCATT
>WYDF02058844.1:0-11831 GCA_009867245.2 Adranes taylori
ATATATAATTAAGATTGTTGGAAGGAACCAACCTACTGATTTGTCTCAACTGGGTTAGTTACGTTTCGCCTACTTGTTTAGAAGAAAGGTATAAATAGACGACATACAACATTTAATACGATTTTTGAAATAGCTTCAACAATCAGGCGTGGTATAGTTGTTAGGTCGACGACCACTAAAAGGGAGTACTGATGAAAGTTACCCTAATACTGGAAATACGTATCTGCTCCGGTCTGCCTTTTTAAGCTACTTGTAAACACAAGTTATCAACAGGTATTTGAAATTGGACTAAATCATCTAATCGTATTTAATTATGAAACTTATTACAAGTTCTTTAGTATACTTAGTAATAATCGGGCCGCTTGCTCCCGCGCTCGTTCCCGCGCTCGTATTTATTATTCAACACGGAACTCCTATAAATAGAATTGAGCAATACAATATTATGTCCGAATTATAACCCCACACATTTATGTATTTGTTTATTAAAAATTTCGTGGAAGTGATCGCCACCCCATTTTTCATATACTGGAAGTCGTACGTTTTGTTACATCTTGCATAAAACAAAAGTTCAACCTATTAGTTTTGACTGTCACCTTTTAATTCATCTATTAAATTCAATTAGCAGAGTAGTGTTTAGGGTAAACTAAACAACATTAGTCTAACCTATAAATTGCCTACCCATGAATTTCCCCGTCCGCATATTTGTCTACCACACGGACAGATTCGTTGTTCACTATGGCGCGGCCTACGCAGTTTTGCGGCGACTAAGGATATGGCATAACAACATTTCAAGAATATGTGTTCCCGTATTCTCGCTTTAAGTATATACAAACACGCGTGTATTCGAATGCAACGTTGTATAAAAATTTCAAAAATATGTTCCCGAATTCTCATATTTCAGCATCACGGCCCTAATTACCGCGGCATGCGAGTGCGGCTTTCCCGCGACCAAGAATATGGCCTTACAACATTTCAAGAATATGTTCCCGTATTCCCGCTTTAAGTATATAAAGACATGCGCGTATTCGAATGGATGGATGTGAAAAATTTCAAAAATATGTGCTCCCGAATTCATGTTCCCGTATTCCCGATCTACATCTTTCTACGATCTATATATTTGGAAATATATATGGGGAACAATCTATATATTTCGAACTATAAGAGTGAGATACAACATATGTGGCATCATTGTAAAGCAAATCACAAGGACTACCAAAATATGCAGGGTATTACTAAAAAGTTTTTGAAAATTTTATTGCTCAAAATAGGTCAAGTATATTCAGTTGGTCATACTGGGAAAATTGAGGTCTCCTGGTCTTGGAGACATAAGTTCCCCAAGTTTCATTTTTCAAGATTTTATAGGAACCCAGATATTTAGGATAGTACACTTTTTTCAAGGTCAAATTACTCCGGACGTGTGACTTTTTAAACTCTCTTAATTGCTTTCGACACGAGAAATTAAAACAAAATTCTTGCGACACTTTTCGAGAAAATGGATTGTAAAATTTGCAAAACAAAAAACAGTGTAAATATTAAATTGTGATTTTAGAAAAAAGATGTCATACAAAATCGAAGGGCCTTTATATATCATATACAATATAGTTTATTCGAATGTCCTATCTTTTATCGTTCCTGTGATATTTCACAAAGTTTGTTAAACTTTAAACGTGGCAACACCGCTTCCTATACAATTTGGCAACATGGTACTTTCTTTATTCGACGCATAATATATGGTACATATGTGTGGAAAATTTCAGTCTCCTAGTTTGAATACGAAATTTCTGCTAAAAAAATGGCTCCTCTCCCCCATATTGGATTTATAAAAAAATGAAAAAAACCGTTTTTCTACACCATGGTCTACACCTGTCTACCAAATATCATCCAGATTGGTCGCATAGGGAAGGAAAGATTCTTGAACATACAGACGCACATACAAACAGACACCGAAAAATCGACTTTTCTCTTATTTTTTCGAGGAACAAAAATTTTTTTTAGAAAAAACTCTTTATATGAAAAATTGTTCCTTATGAACTCATCGTTTACTCTTCTTTTATTTTTTTGAGGAAGAATTTTATTTTCAAAAACTTTTTAGTAACATCCTGTATATTTTCTTATATTTTGGTAGCCCGTGTTATTTGCTTTACAATGATACCACATATGATGGGTTTAGCTCTTATTATTTCAAATATATGACCCTTAATATCATAAAATTTTGCAACTTGTCGCCATGGCAACTGACAATCAACAATCATATTATGTACAATGTAAGGCATACGTAATAGTTCATATATGCAAAGTTACAGCAAAAATTATTTTACGTTGTATGAGATATCCGCTTTCGCAATTGAATAAATGTTGTTATCAGTGGCGGGTACACATTACAATTTTTGGAGAAGCACGAAATGATTATTTTATTGAGAAATTCAGTTTTAAACTTAGAAGACGAATGAAAGTAATGTCATCCCCGCACGTGGGATTATAGAGCGCGATGTTGCCACATGTAAAATTTTACAAAGTTTTTGATATATTTAAGGAACTATAAAAGGTAGGACACTTGACAAAACTTTATTCAATAGGCCACTAAAAGCTTTTTCAATTTCATTTGAAACATTTCTATAATTACAAACTAAGGTATACACAGGCTGTTTTTTGTTTTGTAAACTTTGCGATCCATTTACTTGAGACTCGCTATTGTACTACATAAAATATCTCGGTTCGTATGAAAGTTGAAAAAATAAAACTTGGGGAACAAGTGTATCCAGGGCCCTCAATTTTACGCAAAGCAAACACGAAGGTCAGACTGCTCTTTTAGAAATTAGCCGAATAGAGGGTCAAGAGGGGTCAAGAGAGAGGGTCAAGAGGGATAGACCATGCCAAACCGGAGTGCGCCGTAGGCAAATACGGAGAAAATGTGAGCCAAAAGTGGCCGTACGCCGCGGCAAAGCGTACATCGAATCTGTCCGCGCCGTAGGCAAATATGGGTAGGCGCCCGATTCATAGGTTAGTCAAATGGTGTTTAGTTTACTCTAAACACTATTGTGCTAATTAAATTTAATAGACGACTTAAAAGGTAACAAAACGCGAGATGTAACAAAACGTAGGACTTCCAATATACGAAAGATGGGGTGGCGATCACGTCCACGAATTTTTTTAAACTTATGTTAGTATTTAAATTGAGCGACAAATGAGATCAAATAGCGTTGGCAGTGTCATAGGAGAAGAGAAGAAGAAAGTTTTATATGGTCCTCTACGAATCGACCTAAAAAGAAAAAAATGTGGAAGTAAGTGATCAGGAAAAAGATGAAAACGAAAGTGAACTATCGGAATTTGAGAAAGCGATGATAAATGCAATGAAGAAAATTTCCCTGGAAATAAAAGATATTACGATGAAGAAAAAAAATGGATTCAGAAAAAAAAAATAAGGATATGTGATATATGAGACACGGAGAAATAACGTAAAAGAAGAGGAAAAATGATATAAAGAAATAAATTGAAGATGGGATTATGAACTTTGAAAATACAGAATGGGAGAGGCAGATCAAGGAAAGGCAACGAAATATTATAATAAATGGAATGATAGAAGGTGTGGTAGGGGAATCAAAGAGATAAAGGATGAAGTGTCGAGAAGATTAAATTGTAGGGTGGAAGTACAAGAATTATACAGATTAGGGAGAAGAATACGGATGCTAGAGGTAGACCAATTGTAATAAAATTTCAATAATGGGAAGAACAAAAAAAAGGCGAAAAAATTATGATGCGAAAAAGTATGCTATTGGGTTTTGCTATATTTAATGACTATGTTATGACGGTAAAAAATTGGGAAATACAAAAGGGAATTAAAGAAATTGTGAGGGAACTGAGAGTCGAAAATGAAAGAGTTGGAGTGGCGTAGAAGAAGGTATGGACGAGACAAGTAAAATGGGTGCGGGATGAAAAAAAAAAAAGATAATTAGAAAGAGAGCGACATAGTGAAGGGGAATCACAGAACAAGAGTGAAAAACATGGTAATGGTCCGACAGAAAACTGAAAAAGAGAAGTAGTTGCAGCGGGCGAGTTAAGAAAAAGGAGAGTAGGTTAGAGGAAGAAGATGGTGGAGATGCTAATGTAAATAAAAGATGGAAGGAATTGTAATTGTGGAAAAATGCAGTGGACAGGAGGAGAACGGGAGCAAACTCTAAGGGAGGGGAAAAATTAGTGGGATAAGACAAAAATATATTAGGAGAGAAAAGGGAAAGTGAGATAAGGGAGTGAGGGAAAAAGGAGTGTGAAGGGGAATTAGGGGGTATAAGGGTGGTATGTTTGAATGTCGTGGGATTGAGATATAAAATGAGAATAGAATATTTTAAGGGATAGATAAGCACTTTTCATATTATATGATCGGTGGTTGAGATAGACTGGTGGGAGGAGATGGAAAAAATGTTGCCAAGTGGTCCCAGCTGGAAAATCCAGGGTACAAAGAGAGAGTATGTAAAAGGTAGGGCGGGTGGAGGAATAATTACTGGGGTAATTTGGGGTATAGAAGCGATGAAAATAGAAAATGTGGAATGGGAAAAGTCGTGTGGACGGTTGATTAAAGCGGGAGGAAAAAGGCTGATGTTTATGATGGTGTTAGTGAACAAAGAATAGAGTTATTTGAAGAGAAGAATGAGCAAAAATGAAAGAAAGAATGGAGGGTTGTGGGATATGATAACATTAATGGGAGACTGGAATGTACGAATTGGAGACAACGAATGCAAAATGATTGAAAATGTCGAGGTATATGTAGAGAAAATCAAAAGATAAGGTGACAAATGCGGATGGAAGGAGTTATTAAAATAGTTGGATGAGGAAGATTGGTGTGTGTTAAATACATGTTCGGAAGGGGATTGAGAGGGTAATATAACATTTAGAGGGCATGGTGGAGGATCAGTCGTGGATTATTTGCTGATCAGTAAGAGTGCGAGTGAAATGTTGGATAGTATGAGAGTTGGTGAAAGAGTTGAATCAAACTCTTTCCAATTGCGACTGAATGGAAAGTATGAATAGAATGGATAAATAAGAAAAGGGAGTTTAGTGGTATATTGAGAGAAGTGAGAAGAGGAGAGTTAAACTGGGAAAAGTATCATAGGGCTAAAGAGGAGTAGGAAATAGAGGAGAATAAGGTAAAAGAAGGGGGGGAGAACAGAAGAGGAGAACTTAAAAAAAATAAACAGTGAAAGGGAGGTTTGAAATCTATGACAAGAAGGGGATTGTAGAGGAACAAGAACGAGATGTGGTGTAAGTCTGAAGGAATGAAAAGAAAAGTGTAGGAAGGAAGGATTAGTACGTGAGGGAAGATAAAAGAGGGTTAGAGAGAATGGAGAAGAGTGAAGTGGGGGAATAAGTGTAAAAGAGGTAATGAGAAAGATGGAGAAGACAAAAATGGAAGGAGCAGCTGGACCGAATAGGATGCCTGTAGTTGTATAGCAATGTTTAGATGAGAATGGGTTTATGTCTGTTAGTAAGAAGGATGAACAAAATATAAGGAGAGGAGAAAGTACCTGATGAATGAAAATAGGAGAAATTCTACCGGTGTATATGAGGAGCAATAGAATGGATGTTGAAAGTTATAGGGGTGTTACGTTTATGCATAGATTATATTGCCTGTATGCGAGGATTGCGAATAGAAGATTGGAAGAAGAAATGAAGGAAAAGGGAATTTTGTCCGATACGCAGAATGGGTTTGTCAGAGGAGCGGGGACGGCAGACAATATTGTTATCTTAAATTTCGAATTTAAAGGGGGCAATGAATAGAGAAAGTAAAGAATTTTAGGTCATATCATTGGCGTAAAGTGGGTAAGGATCACGCCAAAATAATATCTAAGAAGACAAGAGGAGCAATGGAATGAAAAGGTTGGTGTGAGAAAGAAAGTTCGGGGAATCAGTGAGAATTAGGAATAAGGTAATGGAAGTGTGTGTGTGTATAATATTATGATGTATGGAGCAGAGATGTCGGCGGTGGAAGAAAGGGAAATGATAGAGAGGGTACAGGTTGAATGTTTGAAAAGGATGATGGGATTAGACAGAAATACACCGAGTGACATAGTTCTGCAGGAAATTGGAGAAAATAGGTGCTGGATAAATGGAGTGAAAAGAATGGTAAATTTTGAGAGGAAAGTATTGAATGATGGAGTAGGTTAGTGAAGGAAGTATATATTGAAGGAATTATCAAGCTAGGAAGAAAGATAGAGATGAATGCATGGATAAGAAGTAGAATAAATGTCAATAGGAAAATTGGATGGTCGACGGAAGTATGGTATGAGAAGATGATGGAAGGAAGAGAAGCGGTGAATGAAGTAATAGAGAGGGTAAGGGATGTGGAAAGGCAGAAGAGAGATGGAAGGTTAGGTAATAGTATGTATATATGAATGAGGGAACAGGAGGGTAAAACTGAATATTTGACATCGGGTATAAATATGGAGGAGAAAAAATAATTCCAAGGTTAGGATATGGAAACCAATAGGCGGGTGGAAACAAATACTGGAAGCATGAGCATGAGAGAATGAGTAGGATATGTGAAAGGCAAGGAGAAAAAATGGAGTAATTGTATAAAAGTATGTGCAAAGATCGAGTGGAGTGGTAAAGAAAAAGGGTTAGGGGAACATTGCGGATAACTCATGATTGTTTTTGATCGATAACACTTAACATTAACTCGATTATTGAAACATTAACTCGAGGATAAGTTTGGGAAGAATTATCTAAGGAATTAATATAGAAATAAATAAAAGCAGAGGGAAAGAAGGAGAGGAAAAAGGTGAGGGGTATAAACGAATAATACGAAGATTGGGTTCTAGAGAAAAACAAAAAGAAAGGGATAAAGAAGAGGATGTGCGGGGTGGAAGTCTATCAGGCGTGAAATAATAGGCCAGAGAAAGATAAAGGGTGGTAATGGTAAGGAAGAAAGAAAAAGGATGATTGATGAGAAGATGGGTGTGAGTAAAATTGGACAGGGAGGATAAGGGGGCATATTATTGGGGTGGGATGTGAAAAGGGAAGGGATGTGAAAAGGAAAGGGGATAAAGCGGAGAGAATGGTGAAAAGGATGGTGATGGGTAAATGTAGAAAGGGGACGAGTGGGAAGGGAGGAAGTTGTAGCCTTCCATTCTCATGTGAGATAATTGTATTAGTTTTTTGTTTTTTCTTCTTCGTAAAATTATTTTAGGAAGTAATAGTATTGTATAAGTTTTGTTTGTGAAGTTAATCCAACAAACGAATTTTTATTTGATTGTTTGGAAAGAAAAGAATTAATTTTAGAAAAATGTTCTTGTAAATTTAGTATGTCTTTTGTAGTTCATTTTGTTATATAATAGTAATTATTATTAGTATGTATATTAGTGTTATGTTTTTATTGTGCCAAAAAAGGTTATTTGATTTGTGTGATGCTCTAAACTAAATACAAATGTAAGGTACTAAGAATCAGTAATTAATATATTTTGAACAGATTATTTTAATGAAACATAATTTTATCTTAGTCGAGCCATTATTAAGACTTATAGATACGCATATGTCCTGCTCAACTGTTCATTCGCGCACAAGTATAATTGGAGTCAAAACATTTGTATGGTTTTTCGCGTGTATAAGCACACATGTGGAATGTCAAAATGCCTATATATGCAGAGCGATAATATCATTCTCACATTTCATGTTTTTTCACGTGCATGAATACGCAAGTGTTTATTCAAAGAGCTCTTTACACTAAAACTTGAGTTACATTCGAAACATTTGTATGGTCTTTCACCCGTATGAGTATGCATGTGTAATCTCAAATAGGCCTTTCGTGCACATATATAATCACATTCTAAACATTTGAATGGTTTTTCACGTGTATGAATACGCGAATGTATAATTAAAAAACTTTTTCGTGAACAGGAATAATCACATTCTAAACATTTATATGGTTTTTCAACTGTATGAATACGACGCATGTGGAAACTCAAATAGCTCTTTCGTGCACATGTATAATCGCATTCTAAACATTTGAATAGTTTTTCACTTGTATTATATGGCTTTTCACCGGTATGAATACGCATGTGGAGTTTCAAGGACCACTTATGTGCACATGTATAATCGCATTCTAAACATTTGAATGGTTTTTCGCGTGTATGAATACGTAAATGTGTAATCAAATAGCTTTTTTGTACACAAGCATAATCACATTCTAAACATTTATATGGCTTTTCGCCCTCATGAATACGCTTGTGTGCTGTCAATTGGCTCTTCTGTACAAAACTATAACCGCATACAAAACATTTGTATGGTTTTTCGCCCGTATGAATTCTCATGTGTACTTTCAAGTTATCTTTTCTATTGAAGCCTGCATCACATACTAAACATTTATGTGGTTTTTCTCCGATATTAATGAGTGTATGTTTGTTTAAGTTATTTTTAGTGCTGAAACTAGAATCGCATTCTAAACATTTCTGTGACATTCGTGATGACTCTTCGTAAAAACTTGTGCCATTCTCTACTTCGGTTTTGAATTCTTCTTTAACTTCTAATTGCTGGCGGTCAATTGGAAATACTTCTTCATGTTCAATGTCGATTTTAATGCTCAAATCAGATTCATCGCTTTCGAATTCTTCCTTAATATCCAAATTTGCAGGTTCGTTTTTTATCGAATTTAAATCCATCTTTTGTACTTGTTTTATGTATTTACTTTTATAGGAAGCTACAACAGAAAATATGTATACATCGGCAAAATATGACTATCTGAAACAAAAAAAAAAAAACTTGAAATTTATAGGTGAAATCTTTGGATAACTTTCAATACGTTAATATAAAACAATTTAGAAATGGTGGTGAAACTTTAGTCAAAGCATTGGATGGTAAATTACGCTTTATAAAAAGCATTCTTACTTTAGTCAGTTTTATAATTAATTGATTATGTATACAATATTATAACCAATTATCAACAACTGTTTTTTCCTCGTTTGGAATTACTCCTCAGTTGGTGCAGACATACAATATAAATAAATATTAGCATAAAGCGTTGTTGTTTGATGAGGAACGGTTAGTATTTACTGGACTTGTTATTTTGGAACAGATTTGTCTTAGGCAGTAACAAGTCATTAGAAATAATAAACATATTAAAAAAGTTAAAATTTCTTCAAATTTAATTAATCTTTTACATCTTTACATCACACCCACAGGAGGGCTATCTTTAGATAAAATTTCTTTCTTCACTTTATGTCAGCTTAGTTCTGTGTAAGTTCTTAACCTGAACTTTAAAATGAGTAAAAAAATCCAAACTTTTTTTGTGTTAAAAATAATAAAATTTAAAAAAAATACAAATAAATTATTACAAAATAAATAAGAAATGAAATTAAAAACAGCAAAGTGCATGCGATCACATTAAAATTGTTAAGTGTATTACGTAAATTCCATACTCGTTTTAACTAATATGCATTAATAATAATAGTTGTTTAAGCAGGTAATCATCGAAAATTGCGAATCATATATGAGAGACCACAAAGGTAGAAAAAAATCCGATGGACATTTTGGGTGGATGGCCATTTCTGCTATTAAGGTATATTAAGCTTCATCAGCACCCACCTTTTTACTGAACATCATTGTATTTGTATAAGTGAATATACATTAAACTCCGTTCTGAACCTTATCATCGGATAAATATTATTTGATTGAAAACTCTATATAGTTACAAGTAAGCGACCTGTCATTTACAATGTGTTTATAGGTTAATTTGAAATATTTCCTAAATTACATCTGATTGTCGCAATCTGTTTCTTCAATTTTATTCTAATTAATGAAGACTACCAAACTTAATTAAAGAGAAATCAGTTTTTATGGTGATAACATGCATTTTAAAGCAAATAAATTGCACAATAGAACACATATGTTACCCCACTTTTCACTACCACCCCTAAACCTCGCTATCATCCTTTTCTATTTCATGCTTAATCCGAACACTAAATACTCTGCAATACCCTCATCCACCCTAATCCATTCATATTTACTATTGAACCTACTCCCTCTTATCCTTTCATAACTCTCCTGCCTCTCAATATCTAACATTCTCTCAAATACATAATTCACCAATTCATTACCATCCATGATCCTTTCTCACCATCTACTCATCGACCATCCAATTCTTTCATATATCTTCTTTCTACTTTCTATCCATTTATTCCTACAGCTACCTTCTCCCATTTCATTCATTCCAGTAACATATATTTCCTTTGCCAATCTCTACTCTTTATCGATCCATACTATTCTTTCAAACTTCACAAATCTCTTCACTCCCCATTATTTTATTATTTATGTTTCCCGGTATCCTGTAACACAACTTCATATGGCGTTGTTCTATCTAACCCTACACTCCTCTTGATACACTTAGCTTGCACTCTTTCTGCCATTTCTCTTTCACGCAGCCCACACTTCCGTCCCAGACATCAATACGCTCCTCACACAGGCATCCATAGTCATTAGCCTTATCTTTACCGATTACCCAAATTTCTATTCCCACGCCATCCTCATTATTTTCTATCATCCTAATATGCTCCATACATGATCCACTTAGCATAAGCAATGTAACCTAGATGCTTACATTTCTTCACCACTTTTATACTTCTACCACCGAGCTCAAGCACATCACTCCTGCATTCCCTTCAACCGCCTTTACACACCATCACTTTCGTCTTACCAACATTCAATTCCAATTCCGTTTTCTCCATATACCTTATCACTATTTCAATTGCTTCATTCATTTCTTCCCTATTACTCGCCACACACACAATATCAGCCGCATACGCATACGACAACGACCACACTTTACACCTTCCCATCATTATCCTCCCAGCAACTTCTCCCCGCTTGCTTCTTAACACATCTGCTAAATCTGTTACATATAAATTAGAGACAAGCGCATAGGGGACACCACTGTCCCACTCCTCTTCTCACATCAAACCAATCAGACACCTCTCCATTCACCCTCGCCCTAAGTTTCGTAGCATCATACAAACTCCTTATCATTCTACAAATTCCATTCGAAATCCCCACATCGACCAATCTCTCCCACAAATACTTCCGTATAATCTTATCAAAAGCAGGTATGAGATTCACGAACAACAAATAAACATTCCACTTTGATATTTTTTTATTAATCAAATAATTAATTATAACAATGTTGTCCATGGATTCCCTACCCTTATAAAATCATTCTGTGTTTGCGTTAATATCCCTTTCACCCTTATCTCCTCATGCAATCTTCCATATACAACCCTACATACGTTCTAAAGATTCCGTCCATAATCGTTATCCCGCTGTAACTATGCACACTCTACCTATCACCGCTCTTATAAACCAGAAAAAAATCTCGTCTTTTGCCAATTGTTTGGCATACACTTCTTTCTCGTCCATATCCTATTTAACCCTCTTGTCAATGCATTCACTCCCTCCTGATTCTGAGAACCCCATACCTCAACCGGAATCATGTCTGGTCCAGCAGCCCCCTCCTTTCTTCATCTTATTAATTTCTCTTTTCACCTCCTCCATTCTTAATTCAACCATCTCCCTATCATCATTTCCATCAGACTCTCCTTCAGTTTCTCTTACCAGTTTGTTTTCATCCAATCCTCCTGACAACTCTCCGCTACATTTATCTGCCCATTCATCCAATCTTAACCCACCACCTACCCTCTTTTCCGCAATCAATCCTCTCTGTTTTATATATCTCCATACCTCCTTTAATAATAGATTAAAAAAACTAATTATTATTAGTCGACTTCAAGGATGGAATTTATTAAACGCTGATGCCAAAGTTACATTTTTTCGGAAGCGAACTGCCGACCTGACAT
>WYDF02058855.1:0-11830 GCA_009867245.2 Adranes taylori
ATGTTTGTTTAATTACTTGTCATTTTTAAATCTTAAATTAAATTCATATATTCTACTAAAACGAGAGTATCACATGGTGACGGTAACAGTTAATTAGAAATTATTTACGCGACCCGAATTTTGCAAATAATATGTAAAGAAAAGAGCAATGTGTGAATAATTGGGTGACTTTTATAAAAATCGTTATTAAACCTAGCATGAAAACTCTCGCATGCATTCGTTGTCAATTCGCAACTTTCTGTCATATTCACCCAAATGGAAGGTGCAGCAAACAATGCTTTATCTTCAGTATACGTCTCCAGTAAATTATCCGAAAATTGTATAATTTTGTCATTATTTAGTTGAATGCTTAATAAATCATTACGTAGGTAATTTCGTGTCGAAAAGATGCATGCCCGATTGTATATACCATATACTGTTCTGTTTATCACATGCAATTTTGAATAGCTTCGTTTCTCTTTCTACCTTACCAGCAACCTATTTCCTATTCACTAGCTAGGGCATGTACTACTAACTTGCGTACACGGGGTTAGTTTTAGTTGCTCAACAGTAGTACCACTTCCGGTCACGGGGTATTATTGTAACTGATAGTGATCGCCTTGCTGTTAACTTCACTAGAGTGAATAACTCTAACTTGCGTTCACAAGGTTAGTTTTAGTCACTCAGCAAACACAGCAGTTGCGTTCACGAGGTGTTAGTTACCTAACTCCTAATGTTCCTAACCTTGTCCGTTAGATATCGTCCATTTACATTTACCCCAGCCTTCCTAATTATATTTTTGACTATTTCTACATGCTTTCCGCATCACTAGTGCTTTATTATTTTATCACCGCACATTTGAAATTAACAGTCATGCACCGCTTTTGTTTTGTTTGTTTATAATAGAATCGCCAATGTTTATTTGCTGACCGCCATTGATGAGTTACTAAGGTAATCTAAAATTGATTCATTGACATTTAAATGTGTATATATGTTTCTGTCTTTGTTTAAATAGTCTAGAAGACCAATTTTGTTAAACTTTATTTTAGTAGGATATTTTTAAAAATTTAAAACAATATGGCCATTCTCCTAAAGGCTCTTTTCAAAAACTTGTTTTGCGGTGTTGCTCGAATCTTCTGTATCATCTGAGATCAAAAATGTAAGAATATTTATATAATATATTAAAATATTTAGTGCCTGAACGAACTGATTTTCTAAGTATTGATTTGGGGTAAAATTGCGGGCGTCTCATCATTAGTATTTATTTCTGTTTGCTAAGCTCCTGGTTATTGGTTTAACAGCATTCAAAACATCTACAGGTAGAGCCTTTTAATCATGTTTATGAGAGGTAAGATTGCTGCTCTCGGAATCGTTCTACCAGGCGCACCAGGATTCTACTCCAATCGGGAATTTGTTGTGTTGCGGCTGTTTATCAGTTGAGCTATAATGGTAATATGTGGCCCAAATCGGATTTCTCATTTTTTCTACTCTGTCACAATTTCGCCGTATCGCTAGAACATAATAAATTGACAATTTATCAATCATTTTGCCAGTCACTTTCTTTTTTTCACCGAGCGCTTTGGTTTTCATTTTGCACTCAAGCAAACTATGCTCTATTCTTTTCTGCACGTGCCTTATGCACTCCTTCTTTATTATGAAAGTGTCATTATCGCAAGGAGCAGAATTTATAGTACCAGTATAAGTTTTAAAGTCGCCATCACATATGTAATTCATGTCCTTAACACCATAGTTATTTTGCGTACGTTTAAACATTTCGGTGATGGCGTCAACTTCCATTTTCCTGGATGATCCTTTGTTATTTGCAGTAGTTATTGTTACATGTTTCCGCCCATTCTTCATACTCAGTTTCTTTTCTCAAAATTCATACGATTTGCAATATGAACTTGTCACGAGAATATCAAGTATTTTCCCAGTACCGTAACCGATAATTGAAAAAAACTCAACAGAGCGATGTGAATCCAAGTTTCTTCCGAGGTGCTAGCCCCTGTTACGGTGAGCTCATTCGTTTCTTCAATGTTTCCCTCTTTGGATATTTCTCGTTTCACTTGATCCACAGCATTTTTAAAAGAAACTTCTTTAACACAACAGAACATGTTAACAACAACAGCATCATAGCTGGAATGAAAATAAAAACTGTATGTAATATGTCCATCAATTCGGAAAACTTTTGACAATTTTTTAAACCAAGCCCTAGCACTCTCATAGCAAATATAAAACGTTTGCTAATTTCACATGGTTGTTAAAGAAAAGAGTATAAAAGAATAGTGTAGGATCGCATATATCGCATGTCAGTACAGTTTTGAAACCAAATCTACACGCATTTGCTGCTTGAAATTTTATATCACCGTCACACGTTTTACAATTAACAAAATTTGAAATAGCAGCAAATGAAGAAAGGAAATTCACAATTCTATATTCTATAGAATTATCTTGCGGCACATTAATTTTCTTTGCTTCTTTATTTTCTTCACAGCCGTACTGAAACTACATTCATCGCTCTCAACAATCCTATCGGATGAAAGGATTCTTTTTGTACTCTTGATTTCCGAACATTTTCCATCACTTGGTCTCTGGAACCTTTATGTCAATCTGTATTAATTCCATAATATCCGGTGATATATTAATCCCACACGCAGAAAAATTTCAGCGCAAGAGATTCAATAACACAGGGACTATTTTGAGATCGAAAAGCACTCTCCTTTGCATATTACGTTATATTTATTTAGTTATATTCACATTTCAAAAAATTAGTTAACAACTACTATGATAAAGATGTGGCAAGAACAACAGACAGACGATGGACAAAGCTGATCCTAGAGTGGAGACCACGATAAGATGCCCTTCGAAACAGTGGTCGTCCACCTACACGGTTGACTGATGATATGAGAAGAATCGAACCAAACTGGATGAGTGCAGCACAGGATCGAGGACGCTGGACTAGACTACGGGAGGCCTATGTTCAACAGTGGACACAACTTGGCTGATTGATGATGATGATGATGATGATAAAGATATAATAAATAGTATTATCTTCCGTATTTTTGTGTCTATGCTGTCCTTTTTCCTCTCAATGGGAAAAGCTATTTCCGCAATTTTCCATCAAAGGAAATGGATCAGTATAACTACAAAGATAACGAAGATACATAACACGTTCACGGACAGGGCGACATATGCCGCTACCCATATAGGGGTAAGACGAGAGATGCCGTCCAATTCTACTGCTTGCTGTAGATGCAAAGCGGTGTACACCGTCGACGCTGTGTGCTTTTCTTAGTGGCGTATAATGCACTGTCGCAGCAGAAAACATAAAATTTTGTGAAATGTATCGGTGAAGTGGTATGAGCAAGTGGTTTGCATAACCTGAAAAATAATTACATTTTGTGTTTCGTGTGTTGTTTATATATGTTTACTCTCGTGTTTTCAAAAATTTAAAAGTAAGTGCATACAATTATTTGTAATTTTCTATTTACTGTGTTTAATTTTTTTAACATTCAGTAGAAATACGTTTGTATTGTTTTGAAAGAGCAACGTATGTCCTTATCATGTGATCATCTTGTTATTTATTTCTCGTTATTATATCGCCTACATTTTAAATTTTTTTTTAGAGTATTATGGACCCAAAGAAAGAAGAGCGGCTGCGTCTCTACGAGGATGTAATCACGCGAGAATCTTCTAAATCAGAATCAGAACAATACAGTATTGATGATGACCCAGGCGATCCTACATGTACTGTAGAGTATACTTCTCATAGTGAAGGGGATAATTTATCGCTGAAGGAAATACGCGACTCTATTGTTGATAATAATAACATCCCCGACGAACTGAGTGAGGATGAATGGCAAGATACTATAGTGGATATTCCTAACTTTGGTTTGACAATGCTGAATCTGGAATCCAGCTTCATTTTGAATACAATCCTAGTTCAATTCAATGTTTTGAGAAACTTTGGGATGATGAAATAATGAATTTGATACTTACATCAATGCATAAATGTGCAGACAATTTAAAAAACCTTGGTCGATGACTCAGGAAATTTAGATTCAGCCAATAACAATGGATGGGTTGAAACAATTTCTAGCATTGTGTATTCTACAAGTCAACAAACCATAGAAGGTAGTTGGCGGCGACCAAGGCGAACTAACAAGCAAGAGTGGCTTAAACCAACTGAAGTCCAGCATTCAATAACAAACTAAATCCTTGAAAAGCCTGTGGAGAGGATAGTATTCCGAAAAAAGCGATCCAGTTGCTGCCAGTAAAAATAGTGCTTCTCTTAATATCAATTTTTAATGCGATTATATCGCGATTATATCGATATATGTCCATGTTCCGGACAAATGGAAAAGAGCAATTGTGGTCACCATAGCGAAAAAATAAGGAAAGGATAATCAAAGACAAAATGGAAATTTGGGAAGAAAACAAGAAACTCATTCCTACGAATCAATTTGGATTTAGGAACTTTAGGAATTGGCCGCTATCCAGCCGCAAGACTGCAAGACTGGATGTGTTAATAAGACAATCATTCAAGAGCAAGGAGCATCCCCAACTAGTAGTATGCACTTTTCTCGATGCACTTTTCTCTTTTTCACGAAGCAATAGACTAAGTTACTTGACAATTGATGACCAACAATTGCGTTTTTAAGATATATTTTAACTTAATTGGTTCATCAGATGTTTTAGTCCCGTAGGAAGCTACATACCAAAGTTACAGAACATTTGGGAATTCCCTCTTTGTAGTCTATTGTCTGTTGGTTGGTGAAATATAGTTTAGTAAATTTGAAAATTTAAACTGCAGATATCAAATTGAAAATTAATGTCAAGTAGAGTAACTCAAGGAAAATGGTATTAATAGAGAGTTAGAAAGTCTAGTTACAGACAACACTGGACCTAATCTGAAAGATTTGAGAAGGTGTTGAACAACATACGGGTCACTTGATACGTTTAAAAAATTTTATATGAGCTTAGAAACTACTACAAAAAATCAAACGTGCAGAATATGTTATTCATATGAACCTGCATATGTTTTGAATAGACGTCCATGGCATGGGCGTTGAACATGTGAAATTTCACAGCTAAACAATGAAAACTGTAGGTGAAAAAGCTGAATAGAAATAAGAGGAATACTGAAAAGGAATGTACAGAAAAAAAGGTCAAGGAAGTTTTAGTTTTTCATGCATCCGTGTTTCTCTGTTCTCGTCTATATCATGTAAAATATTTTATGCGTATACAGTTGCAAGCCAGTACCAGTGACACATTGAATGCATGAGAACGTCCGTATATTATTTCAACTAATAACTCTATTAGTTTTTGTTAGAATCTCAATTTATAAAGAGTTATCGACATTTCTCTTCGTAACTAGAAATAAAAAAGCTTTACAGGCTGTTCTTAAAGTTATAAAAGTCGTCCCAGAAGTCCCACACAAAAAATACGTTCTGAATGTTGTTCACTCAGGAATAGGTAGAGATTATCCTTCTATGTGGAAAAACAGGATTCCCCAAAGACAAGTTGCAGATCAATTTTATGTGAGGCATCCTAAACTAGGGACGAGTGTCGCATTCAACAGTTCCCAGGGTGCTAACAAAGTTCAATGCAACATGTAGTGTAGCCGATGGTAAAAGACCAAAACGACCGGGCACTTCATAAAAGGAAGGGGTTTATGTTATCAGCAAATCTGAAACCGAACGAGTGCAAGTGGGCGTTCCTCGAACCACACTATGGAATCCGTACAATAAAAAATGTTAAATCACATGTCTGAAGATGATCCAGATTGCCACTTGGAAATACGCAATTGGTTTTTGGTCCAGTTGGTGGATAAACTAGAGTTTTCGTCTAAAGTTATGTTTTCGGAAAGAATCCAATTTTTATTTAAATTTTGAGGCGCACCAACATACCTCTCGGTATTAGTCCGACAGTAGCTCGCACTAGTTGATCGGCAGTAAGGAGCAAGGGAGTGGTATGACCTGCAGAAAGACAGAACATTTTAAAGTAAACTTTATTTGGACTTGCTGGGTTTTGGAAAACCGGAACAATTCATCTTCACACTATGGTACATAAGTTCGTAATTGGATAGATGAAAACTTCCCCCAGTTAATCGGTTGTAGATGACGAGTGGAATGAACTCCACTCTCTCCAGATTTAAACCCGATAGATAGTGCTTTGTGGGGTTATGTAAAATCCACAGTTTACGCAGTGAAAATCAGGGACAAAAGCCATCTAAAAGAACACATCACAAGTGTTCAGTAACGCCTGACTTGATAACAAAGATTCTGCGGAAAACGGTAGGTCGTTTTGAATTATGTTTCGGTTTAGAGGGAAACCATCTTCAACTCTAAACTCTTTATGATAAAGGCAATACATTTAGTATCAATAAGCGTAGATTCCTATCTATGTCTTACGAAACTGTACATCTTTATGCATAGTAAATTTGAAATTTAATTCATATTCTAGTTTATAAACGTGTCAATGTATTATACGTTATACGTGTCAATGTATATTCTATACTATTCTGTACAAGTAAAAATACTATGCTATGCATTAGCCAAAAATTGCGCTCAAAGTAACCTTTATTTCGTCTTTTCATTTAACTATGTTTATTTAAAGCTGTTTACTTACTTTCTGAAGAAGGGGTAATTGTCTCCTCGACACAAGTTAAGCAAACGTAGTTGGAGCTACCTAGAATGCAAATTTATTTAATAATGGAGTTTTGGAACACTTAGTTTTAAATTAATCCAGATATTCATTTCTCATTTAAGTATTAGTGTGGAGAAAATCGGTATTAATGTGGTAAGGTTATAAAGATTCGCATAAGAAAGTATATACCCAAGATTCGCTTGGGTATATACAAACCGAAGACACCTAAATTGGAATGTGAGATTTAGAGAAAGTAGTGTCAATAAAATCTAAGTAGGTTTCTGCACAAAATGTAGCTCCATTAGAACAGCAACAAATAAAATCAGTATGAGAACAGAAAGCAAAAATGGAAGAGATTACACCTACTAAGCGATATATACAAAGAGATGTATAGGAAAACTTTTTACAGGGTGTGACGAGCTCACAGTCGCAACGCTGGTAATATGGAGCCTTGGCGACTATCACAGATGGTGCAATCAAATACATAATTAAACGACCTCCTGAAATATATACCTAGAGCGCCAGGTCAGTTAAAAGTGCGACCGCACGTTGGAACCGTTCTCGTTGTTCCTTCGGTCCTCAGTGGCTTACTGAGGGCACAGGTAGCTGCGAGTCTTGAGAACAAAGCAGTAGTTCTTATTCTTGTGGGCAGCTGTAATAATCTTATCTACTAATGAGTGAAACAGCATTAATGTTTTAAGGGAGTAACATAGACAATCAGAAAAATTAAAATACAAACGTGTTTCAAAAGAATGACCTGATTTTAAACACTTATATTTATTAGGAAAAATCACTGCAAGAATACCAATTGTACATCAAAATAGTCACAAAGGTATGAACTTTCAGAAAATCACCGCCAAATATCTATAGTGTTAACCTTCAGTGCACAGTTGACAGTCTGCGACAGGATGGCGTCTCCTCAACAGAAAGCGTTTTACGTTCTTGAGTTTAGTAAGAATAAATTAGTTATTTCAGTGCAGCGTGTGTATCTTATTCATTTTGGTACTGAACCACCACTACCAAAGAACATTCATCGTTGGCATAATCAGTTTTTACAAACCGGGTGTTTGTGCAAAGGAAAAAGTCCTGGCCCAACATGTACCTCTGATTCGAGAATCCTTTCTGAATAGCTCGCGAAAGTCTACGCTCAGTGCTAGCCAAGAACTGTGTGGCGAGTGTTAATGCGTCGTTTGGCCACGAAACCTTACCGATCGTACAAGTTCTTCGTGTTGGTGGCAAAACGAAACGTGTTGACTTTTGCAATGCTTTGTTTCAAGACATGGAAGAGAACACTTTTATGTTGCGGTGGATATTTAGCGATGAAGTAACTTTCCACATTAACGGTAAAGTTCACCGGCATAATGTGCATATTTGGGGAGTCAAAAACCCTCATTAAGCCGTTGAACGTCTCACTTTGAGTGAGATTCATCCAAAGTGAACGTTTTTGGACAGTTTCACAACCCAAGGTTTATGGACCCTACTTTTTCGATGAAAACATAATGAAAGGAGCATCCTATCTTGCCGTAATGCTACAGAACTGGCTTTTTTCTCAACTGACTGCAGACTCTGACGACTTCATCTTTCAGCAAGATGGAGCACCGATACACTCGCATAATACCGTGCGCGGTTTCCTCAATAACACCTTGCCTCAACGTTGGATAGGGCGTACATGAACGCACGAGGACGCTTTACACTCTTGACCTCCAAGGTCACCTGACATTACACCGTGCGCATTTTCCTATGGCGATACATCAAAGGACTTGTTTATGTTACTCCCTTACCACGTGATGTTTATGAACTTTAAATGTCTTAAACTTCATACTTTTGTGAGTATTTGGTGTACAATTCGTATTCTTGCATTGTTTTTTTCTAATAAATATAACTGTTCAAAATCAGGTCATTCTTTTTGGTCAGGTCAACACGGTGAATATTCAATTAAATGTCAATATATCACATGTAAAATAAAACAGATACGCATTCAGGGCAGTAAGCAACTATTAAATCAAAGAAATCAATCAATGAATATGAAATGTTGTATACAAGACAATATACATAGAAGCGGTGCAATAATAATAATAATAAAACAAAACAGTATTAACGCGGGAAGCATGTAAATGCGGGGTATCATACAATGGGGAGGCGAGGGGTCTACATTACTACATTGATTCGCATAATGCTGATGGCTGGAATCTTAGGAAAATACAATATACGTAATACCAGTGTGGCGCACCGGTGTTACTACAGCTATCCTTGCGGCGCACCACTTAGATCTATACACTATAGTAGGTCTGGTGAAAAGGAATATTATAAACGTAATAACACAGTGGCTGGCTTGGTAGGCTGGCCGTGCTACTGCTGGCTGCTGCTACTCAACGGCTTCTCTTCGAGTTCGCAAGGAACTAAACAATTCCATACCAATTCTCGCTATTTATAGACGAGAGTCTTCGGTCAAATTGTACTCTGTGGTACGAATCGTCTGACGCCATCAATACGACATTATATTACGTGATACGGGTCCTCACACAATCCCATACAAATCTCAGAGGGTAGGGATCCATCTGTGTCGAGGTAACACACAACACTACTCTAGCGACTGTCCCACGCCTACAATAGAAACAACGTACCAGCATCAGTGATAGCAGTAGCATCAGTTATGCGGCATCTGGTAGCGTACCAGTGAGTGGTTCTCAGCCAACTTATTATCAATATCACACGCTAAATAATAATAGCAAGCGTCGGTCCTAAATAAATATTTCCACACACATACATACACACACAGCTAACGTCCATCAGAGAAACACGCGCTCAACACACATTACGACAAAACAAGCAATTGTCCATTTTTCTTTCTCTATCGCATGTAATACATACACGACAAACACTCGATGCGTGACACTTTCATACATTCTATTGTTTACACATAAAAATCCGTTCCATCAGTCTAGGATTTCCGGAAACTATCTATTTTAATTCATATCTCGTAACAAACTTTATTACAAGGGGCTGTGATTTTATCACAGTAATCCATGAACATGGTAATATGAAAAGATCGGAAAAATATTCTTGGTACAACTCAAAACCCTGAAGTAAGAAGTGAAACATTTTTAAGGTAGGAAATTTTACGACTTTCTGATGGTTCCAACTCCTTAAGATGGAATAGAACATCTAACGGAAAAATAAATAATTCTATTAAAGCAAAAAAATGATGAAACTTTCAGCTTGTTTTCAACTAAAACCTCCAAAACATCAATGTGTTAAAACTACACATGGTCCAACCCCACGCCTGGAAAAAGTTGTGAGGGAAGGTTAATAATATGGAAATGACACATAAGTATTATGATGATTTTAAAATCTTCCGGGGTTACGACTTTTAGGAATCTGTTTGAAAATTTCCCGATAGCCGGCTTCAACTTATATAAAAAGTGTTAGCAAATTTCAAGATTTCAGATATGTGAGCAAATCGCTCGCTCTGTCAACAACAAACATGTTTAAAGAACTGAAACATCAAAAATGGATCATTACTTGAAGATTTTTTTCCTGTTTTATACATATCTTATGGTAAAGTTCAGGTAGATTTAGTAATTTAAAAATATACCCATAAATATGTCCCTCCATTAATGATTATAAACTGTATAGTAAAGTACAACGAAAGGATATTTTAACGTCCATATACACACATATATCAAGGTAGTAGAATCTCCATACATAATGTGTCCTTTCGTTTCCATCCATGTCTATCTGTTTCTATGTTGGAACTTTACTCCTTCACTCGGGATGAACCATTTTAGTGGGACTGAATAATTCATGTCCCACAGTTTCAATCCCGTTGCACTTTTACATGTATATATAGTTGTTGTTTTTTTACGTGTTTCATAGTTCTGTAAAACCAGAAACACTTAACATTTGCAAAGAAATAGAATTCAGAAAATTATCCTAATGTCACTAAACTAGACTATTAGTTAATCTTGTAATACCTTATTTCATTTATGACCGGTTGTTATTTGGGTTTTCACCCATTTGGGTTATCATTTGTGTCACCATCATTTGGGTTATCAACCAAATTAATATTCCATTGTAAAGAAACTTCCGCATCCGCGTTCGACTTTCTTGTGTGTTATGTATTATTTAGTGGGTATTATTTCTTTTCCGCATTTGTTCGTTCTTTGGTTCTATTAGTTTGTTTGTGGTTATATTGTGTAGTAGCGGTGTTGTCACTTGTCACGTTGTTTTGCAATTCGTTAGTTTATTATATCTGGTTTTCTGGTATATA
This sequence comes from Adranes taylori, assembly GCA_009867245.2. Taxonomy (NCBI): domain Eukaryota; kingdom Metazoa; phylum Arthropoda; class Insecta; order Coleoptera; family Staphylinidae; genus Adranes; species Adranes taylori. The sequence goes on from WYDF02058855.1 coordinate 10,898, forward strand.
GTCTGGTTTACGAATGTTGACCATCTGCTTATGAGGAAGAGGGTGAAACTATGAAGAGAAATTTAGAAAGATTTATTTAGAAAGAATTTAGAAAGAATAGACAATAGCTTTAACAAAGAGCAAGAGTTTAAGTTTCAGACCTTTATTGTTTTTCAAAGTACTTGCCACCATTTTTGATGTACTTTTGTATTCGCCATTTGTTCCTCAGTCAAGAGATGCGGGATGCAACAGGATGCTTCATTACCAAAAATAGCAACCAACTCGACAAAACATTGTTGTTGCGATAAATTTCTTCGAAGTTGTAAAAAATTATCGCTCGGAATTGCTCTCGATTCAATTCCATGTTTCTCAACGCCTTACAAACTTTAAAAATTCGCTCTGACTAAACAACTTGTTATATTTTGACAACTTGTTGAGTGGTACGACGCATTATCCATAACCACAACTGAGTTAGGTGGCAGATTGGGAATAACTTGTTGTATTATGCACTTTTCGAAGTTGAATGAATTCATTTGGCCGTGATAGTCTCCTCTTGATGAGCCAGCTTTAAATACGAACCTGCAGTTTGGTAAAAATCCTTCTGTGGACCTAATATGTACTACAATTAAGCGCTGAGACGAGCTTATACCTGTGACAATACCTGTTACCTCAGGACCTTGCCAACATTTACTCCAGGAAACATCATTGTCGACCCAGGTTTCGTCCATGTAGAAAATTTGTTTTTACTGTTCTCTAAAATGTCTAATGGTTTTTAAATATTTGCCTCTCCATGATACAATATCTGGCTTTTCCACCAATAACTTCCTCTAGTTTTGGTATTTTTGCCATTTAAAACCATTAGTCTTTAAGAGTTTTTGTAGAGTTGACTTTGAATAAGGAAACTCAATTTGCTGTCGCACTGCCACCAATATTTTATTCAATGTTGGCGCAAGT
>WYDF02058866.1:0-11830 GCA_009867245.2 Adranes taylori
CATTATCGAACTGTTGTTATGACTGTTGTTATGTTCGACAACAGTTAGTTCGATAATGGGCCCACGCCTGAAACTCGAGTCACAAAGTAAGTGATATATAATAGTGCTTACGACGTTTTGCATATGTAAAAAATATATATATATATATATATATATATATATATAACCTTTAATGGCATCATACCACAACTTTACAAACATTACATTGTTCACTTAAAGAAATAAACAAACTCAATCCGCAAAATATGTCATTAAAAATTATTATAAACCAAAGCATAAATTGCTAATGGTTTCCTCGAAGAGAGGAGGAGGAAACTAGCTTCATCAATTTTTTTTCATAAATTCCCTTTTATCCCCTTTGTTATTTTTCTCATTATTCCTATCCCCTCTCCATCGTAGCCCAAACATCTTTCCCAATTCTGCGTGCGCCATTTTTTCTCTTCTCTTCCTCCATTTTCTTCCAAACATACGATGCCTACGCACCTCTTCGTCCAGTGTTCCCAAACTTTTCATCCATGCCACACATCCTACACTACGTTTATTTACACCCATCCAAAACTGTGGCCTCTCTACATACTCCTACATCTAAATCTAGATCATTTCCTCCATATTATAGATCTTTTGCCAAAAATCTCGCCTTCGTCCAAATTGGACTAATGTATTTATATCTCCCATTATATTTACACAATCTTACACATTCTGTTCTTGCACTTTTCAACACATTTTCTCCACCACTTCTTTAACCACAAATTCCTCTTCATTTATTTTTATTTTCCACTATTCCTCGATCACCCTAATCTCTCATAAACCTTTGTTCTATCACTCATTCACACGCTCACATGAATCCCTGTATTCATTTCATTATTACATTCGTCATACACACATTTCATAACTCTCTCTAACATATCATTCTTCGCCTTTCAGTCATATCTTGCCATTCTCTTAAATCCTTCCATCCTTACACCCAACACTTACACATATTAATTCCAGTGTTCACACATGCATTTAAAACCATCAACCTTATTTGCAAGGAACTTCAAAATTTACTTTCCCATGCACACCTTAATTTTTTTGCTGCAATTCTTGCCTTATTACATATCATTCTTATATGTTCTTTGAATGTCCCATTATTTTACATATGAAATCCTATGTATCTGTACCTTTTCAAACACTCAATTTGCTGACTCTCCATAAAGAAAACATCCATTCTAATAACTCTATCTCCTCTTTTACATACCATTATCTGTGTCTTTTTTATATTAACAACTTGTTCATATCTTTTCTCTTTCCTGCCCAGCACACAATGTCATCCGCATAACACAGTGGCCATATCATTCTTCCACCAACAATAAACGCTCCTGCTTGTTTTTTCATTAATATACTTTCCAAATCCGATACATACAAGTTAAATAAATTCGCACATAACGCATTTCCTTTTTTTACATCCTGTTCCACTTCAAACCACTGAAACACTCTCGCTCACTCTGGCTCTCACCATTGTCCCTTTCTACATTGCTTAATTACTTTATTTATGTTTCTGTCAAATACAACCTTGTCCTTTCCAACCTTGTCCAATGACATAATGAAGAGTAAGAACATTTACTGTCGTTTCTATTCATCTTCTACTTCTAAACCCAGTCAGTGTGCACGATAAAACATCCTTCTCATTCATATCATTTTCTAACCTTTTATTCATAATCTTCCCAAACAATCTCTACAATCCGCTCATAATTGTCACACCCCTATAGCTATCCACATCAGTTCTATCACCTTTTTTATATACTGGAACGATTTCTTCTCTACTCCGTTTCTCGTGCATTTCCGATTCACTTCTCCATATCTGATTCATTCCTCTCACTACCGCTCTTAAACCGTTCTCATTCATGCACTCCCAAGTGTTTACAGGCAATCCATCTGGTACCTTTCTTCACTTCCTCTACACTAATATATTCGTACTTATTACATATTTTCTATCCCTTTCATTCCACACTTCTATCCCTTTTCTCCTTTATTTCCATACCCATTTCATATTTTTTTCCCATGTGCTCAAACTTATATAAATCTTTTCCCTCTTCCCCCAGGTCTTCTCCTCTTCCTCAAATACTTTCAAAACTCGCACTCTTTTTTTATTGCCTTCATCTCTTCCATATCTTCCTTCTCTAATTTAATTTTGCAAAGTCCTTCTTCCATTCCTTCCTTAATTTTGTGTATTCTTGCTAATTAAACCTTCTCTTACTTTTGTAAAGCTTCTCTTACTTTCTTTTTCAGGAACTCACACTTTTCATTGTACCTTTTCCTTCATTATTTATTTTAGCCGAATCTCCTTGTTTCCACACCGTTAATTTACTTTAATTCCAATCTCTATCGTCGAGTCTACCTATATATTTTTCTTGTTCCTTTATTCCCCATATACATCTCACTTCCCTTGTATCCACACTATTGTCAATACTATCTCTTTCAATACTATCTCTTGCACTCTCATCCATTAAAACGTAGCCTATAACAGAACCGCCTCCGTGTCCCCTATCCGTAAGTTATTCATTATAATCCCCATTTCACATTATTATACATCCATTTCACAATTTATAAATGGAATTTAAATCCATTGCACTATTCTGCCATATTAGAATAGCGTATTATGTTCTTTTCGTCCATCCATTCGAAAAACTCGTTACTTCTTTATTTATGTCTTTATCTTTAGACATTTTTTTTTCTATGTATTCTCCATCCATCGCAAAATTACACCCCCCTTTTTCTCCTACTTTAACATCCCAAGCCAATGTCGGCTCCAGGGGGGGTACAAGCCTCCTCCCCCTTTGGAATGGTTGTTTAATGCTAAACATCGTTTAATGTTAAAGATAGTATAAATAAAACATAGTTGTAAGTTAGGATGCCCCCCCCCCCCCCTTGTCATGGTCACTGGAGCCGCCTATGTCCCAAGCACACATAATCGTTAACATATAATACCTCTCGCGTTCATTACTTAAATGTACACTCTTTTTTTTCAATTTTTTCATAAATTCCTTCCACTCGCTGTTCACATATACAAAAATAACCATCCATCTTTTTTCTCATTTAATACATGTCGAAATGATTGCTTGTCATAAAAGCAGATTCACTTCCATTTACTTTATACTACTTAGAACTTTTACTTTTCACTATTTTACTATTTATTTTACTTTTACTATTTTTATATTTTATTTTTACTTCATATCTTGCCTTGTCCATTTTAACCTATCATAAATACAAAATCAATCATCTCAAGACTCTGCTGTCTTCTACTGTATGGTTTGGAAGCATGGAATTTAGATGTTCTAAAAGATGTTCTGGAAGTGATGTTAGATATTCTAAAGGTATTAGGTGTGCTCTAGTTAGATGTTCTTGAAGAAATGCAATCGCTCTAGAGGGATTCTAGTAGAGCAGGATATTGAAGTCATGTTATAAGAAATGGCAATATGGAATAGGTAATGTCCTTGAAAATCTTTAACTCATTGGATTAATTTAATTGAAATTCTGCTGAATAGTAATGCAGGTAAAGCCACATGCATGAGCGAAAATAGAGAATGATGGGAAGCAACGATATCAAGTCAATATTCTACGTTTAATAGAAAAAATAAATCTGTTGGTTTACAAAAAAACCCCAATTATTTACTACCCGTAAAATATAGAAGTACATACTATTTATTGGAACTCAAAAATACCTGTTTTAGCTTTAGCGTCTTCCAGCTGTTTTCTATCCGCTATTTCTTTAGTTAAAGTAGCAACTTTATCATCCGCCGCAGCTGTATTTTTTCGAGCATCTTCTAATTGCTTCTTAAAATCTTCTAATCGTTTAAGTAGATCTGCGGTATTTCCAGTTGCAGCTGCTTTAGCATCAACAGCCTCTTTTTTAGCATCCTGTAATTGTTTTTTCAAGTCAGCTATTTCTTCGTTTAGTGTAGCAATTTTTCCATCCGCTGCACTTTTAGCACCACTCGCTGCCTTACGAGTATCTTCCAATTGTTTTTTAAGATCATCCAATTGTTTAAGCAAATCAGCTGTATTACCGCTTGCAGCTGCTTTAGCAGCGGCTGCTTCCTTTTTAGCATCTTCCAACTGTTTCTTCAAATCGGCTAATTCTTTATTTAGACCAGCAATTTTGCCATCTGCAGCCGGTGTAGCATCACTTGCTGCTTTTTGGGCATCTTCTAATTGTTTCTTAAGGTCAGCTAGATCTTTACTCAAATCAGGTTTTGCTGCTGCAGCTGATTTAGCATCACCCGCCTCTTTTTTAGCATCTTCCAATTGTTTCTTTAAATCACCTATTTCTTTATTGTGACCAGAAATTTTGCCATCCGCAGCCGTTTTGGCGTCAGCTGCTGCTTTACGAGCCTCTTCCAATTGTTTTTTACAATCGTCCAACTGTTTGAGTAGGTCAGCTACATTACCGCTACCCGAGGCTTTAGCATCAGCTGCTTGCTTTTGAGCATCTTCTAACTGTTTTTTTAAATTAGCTATTTGCTTATTTAGATCAGCAATATTACTGTCCCCAGTAGCTGCAACTTTTCGGGCATCATCTAATTGTTTCATAGCAGCATCCAATTCTTTGAGGAGATCAGCTGTTTTACCAGCTACAGCAGCTTTAGCATCAGCTGATTCTTTTATAGCATTTTCCAATTGTTTTTTTAAATCACTTAGCTGTTTGTTCAGATCACCAATTTTACTGTTACTTGCACCTGCAGATTTCTGGGCATCTTCCAATTGTTTTTTAAGCTCATTTAATGTTTTATTTAGATCACCAATTTTAGCATCTGCAGCCGCTTGAGCATCGGCTGCTGCTTTCCTTGCATTTTCCAGTTGTTTTTTAAGATCATCCAACTGTTTGAGTAGGTCAACTGTATTTCCAGCAGCAGCTTCTTTTTGAGCATTTTGTAGTTGTTTTTCTAAATCAGCTACTTGCTTAGTTAGATCAGTAACCTTACTATCTCCAGCGGCTGCGGATTTTCGGGAATCGTCTAATTGTTTTTTAAGATCTTCTAATTCTTTAAGGAGATGAGCTGTTTTATCACTCATAGCAGCTTTGGCATCAGCTGTTTCTTTTTTAGAATCTTCCAATTGTTTTTTTAAATCAGCTAATTGGTTGTTTAGATCAGCAAGTCTACTATCCCCAGAAGTTGCAGCTTTTTGGGCATCTTCCAATTGTTTTTTCAAATCATTTATATCTTTATTTAGGTCACCAATTTTTGCATCTGCAGCCGCTTTTGTATCGCCAGCAGCTTTACGAGCATCTTCCAGTTGTTTTTTAAGATCGGCCAACTGTTTCAGCAGGTCTGCTGTATTGCCACTAGCAGCGGATTTAGCATCAGCTGCTTCTTTTTGAGCATTTTCGAACTGTTTCTTTAAATCAGCTATTTGTTTATTAAGATCGTTAGTCTTATTATCTCCAACAGCTGCAGATTTTCGAGCGTCGTCCAATTGTTTTTTAAGATCTTCTAGCTCTTTAAGTAGATCTGCAGTTTTACCACTTACAGCAGCTTTGGTATCAGCTGCTTCTTTTTTTAAATCTTCTGATTGTTTTTTTAAATCAGCAAGTTGCTTGTTCAGATCCGCAATTTTACTATCCCCAGAAGCTGCGGCTTTCTGGGCATCTTCCAACTGTTTCTTAAGATTAGTTAATCCTTTATTTAGCTCATCAATTTTTCCATCAGCAGCCGTTTTAGAATCATCTGCTGCTTTTCGAGCATCTTCCAGTTTTTTCCTAAGATCGGCCAATTCTTTGTTTAGATCATTGACTTTTCCTACAGCAACAGCGCCGTCTTTTTTAACATCTTCTAATTGTTTTCTCAAACTGTCAATTTCTTTTTTACAATCATCAAATTGTTTTCTCAAATCAGCCAATTCTTTGTTTTGATCGGAAACTTTTCCAGCTGCAGTAGCTGCTTCCTTTTTAGCATCTTCTAATTGTCTCCTAAGATCAGCTAAATCTTTGAGCAGATCAGAGGATTTACCATCTATAGCGGTTCTAGCATCAGCTGCTTCTTTTTTCGCATCTTCCAATTGTTTTTTCAAATCCGATAATTCTTTACTTAAGTCAGGTTTACTACCTGCAGCAGCTTTGGCATCAGCTGCTTCTTTTTTAGCATCTTCCAGCTGTTTTCTCAAATCAGCAAATTCTTTACTTAGGTCAGGTTTGCCTGCTGCTGTGGTCTTAGTATCAGCTGTCTCTTTTTTAGCATCTTCCAATTGTTTTCTCAAATCCGATAATTCATTACTTAAGTCAGGTTTGCTAGTTGCAGCAGCTTTGGTATCAGCTGCTTCTTTTTTAGCATCTTCCAGCTGTTTTCTCAAATCAGCTAATTCTTTACTTAGGTCAGGTTTGCCTGCTGCTGCAGTCTTAGTATCAGCTGTCTCTTTTTTAGCATCTTGCAATTCTTTTCTCAAATCCGCTAATTCTTTAGTTAAATCAGGTTTGCTCGCTGCGGCAGCTTTAGCATCAACTGCTTCTTTTTTAGTTTCTTCTAGTTGTTTCTTCAAATCGGCTAATTCTTTGCTTAAGTCAGGCTTAGATGCCGCAGCTGCTTTAGTGTCGGCTGTTTCTTTCTTAGCGTTTTCTAACTGTTTTCTTAAGTCAGCGAGTTCTTTGTTTAGATCAGAGTTTTTACCAGCACCAACTGCTGCGTCTTGTTTAGCATCGTCTAATTGTTTTCTGAGATTAGCTAATTCTTTAAGCAGATCGGATGATTTATCACCGGCAGCAGCTCTAGCATCTGCCAGTTCTTTTTTAGCATCTTCTAATTGTTTTTTTAGATCAGCTAATTCTTTATATGCAGATGTTCTTTCATCGGAAGTTTCTTTCTTAGTATCTTCCAGGTGTGTCTTTAAAGCTTCTACTTCTTTTTTACAATCTTCCAATTGTTTTTTCAAATCATCTAAATTTTTTGTCTGATCTATTGGCTTACTAGGCAGAGCATCCGCAGTTCGTTTGTTTGCATCTTCCAACTGTTTTTTCAAACTGTCTGTTTCTTTTTTAGAATCTTCTAATTGTTTTCTTAGATCAGCTAGTTCTTTATTCTGATCTGGTGGTTGTGCACCTGCAGCTGCGGCCTTAGCATCAGTTACTTCCTTTTTAGCATTATCCAATTGTTTTCTTAAACTTGCTAACTCTTCTCTACACTCTTCCAATTTTTTTCTTAATTCATCAAAATCTTTATTCTGATCTGTTGGTTTACTAGCTAGAGTATCAGCAACGCGTTTGTTTGCATCTTCCAATTGTTTGTTCAAACTATTTGTTTCTTTCTTACAATCTTCTAATTGCTTTCTTAGATCAGCCAGTTCTTTATTCTGATCCGGTGGTTGTGCACCTGCAGCTGCGGTCTTAGCATCAGTTACTTCCTTTTTAGCATTATCCAATTGTTTTCTTAAACTTGCTAACTCTTCTCTACACTCTTCCAATTTTTTTCTTAATTCATCAAAATCTTTATTCTGATCTGTTGGTTTACTAGCTAGAGTATCAGCAACGCGTTTGTTTGCATCTTCCAATTGTTTTTTCAAACTATTTGTTTCATTTTTACAATCTTCTAATTGTTTTGTTAGATCTGCCAGCTCTTTACTTTGATCTGGAGGTTGAGCACCTGCATATGCGGCTTTAGCACCTGCAGATGCGGCTTTAGCATCACTTGCTTCTTTTTTAGCGTTATCCAATTGTTTTTTTAAACTTGCTAATTCTTCTCGACACTCTTGCAATTGCTTTCTTAAATCAAGTAATTCATTATTTGTATCGGATGATTTAGTATCTGCAGAGCCTGAACTTTTCTTCTCATATAATTGCCTTCTTAAGTTGTCCTCTTCTTTTTCACACTCTGCTAGTTGTTTTCTAAGATCGAGCAACTCCATATCGTGATTAAATGCTACTTTTGATGTAGATTTTCTAACGGCGAGGCGGTCTTTTTTGGCATCGTCTAGCTCATTCATTAAATCTGTCATGGACGTTTCCATTGTTTTTGCAGCAGTTTTGGCATCAGCTAATTCTTTTCTACAATCTTCTAGCTGTTTTCTAAGATTAGCCAATTCCTGATTTTGATCTGGAACTACGGTAGGTACTTTGCCTTCAGCTTCTTGTAGTTTTTTGATAAGATCATCTAGAAAACAAAAATTATGAACATATTATTTTAATTAAAAAGCAATAAGAAATCTAAGTGTATATTCAAACTTATAAAAATTTAAAATAATATTCGGTAGCGTGTCTGCAGGATAGCTTTTCTTATTTAGATTTTAACATTAACTTTTCTACCAACTTAGGTATGCCCTAACAAATTTTAGGAAACTCAATAATATATATATACCTTTCAGTTTAATATCAGCTTTTGTACTATCCAATTGTTTTCTTAACGCAATTAATTCTTTAGTACATTCTTCCAATTGTTTGCTGAGATCTGCTAATTCCTGTTCGGGTTTTTCAGGACCTTTTGTTCCTTCTTTTGCTTCTCTTTCGGATGCTTCTATTTGTCTTCGCAGCTTTTCTAATTCGGGTCGCGATTTGTCAGCTAGATTAATCAGAAATTATATTTTAGTACTTTTGACAGTAGCATTCATTCGTTACAATGTTCTAGAAGTGAAGTTATCGCGAGTGTGGTCAATCGAGTTTATAGATTTCTAGGTGATTTTATATTTGGAATGACAAGAATTCTTTCAATTAAACGGGTGCAAAAATTGTAATCCAGACCGAAAGGTAAAAAAACAGTAGAATTAAATCAGGTGTCCTGTAGAAATATAGTTGGACAATATTAGTTACAAAAAATCATGAAAATGGAATATTTCTTCAATTGTAAAGTAAAATGAGTAAATATTTAAACCAAGACTTACCATCCAGCAAATTCTTCTTAATTTCATCGTCTTCTTTCCTGATTTCTTCTAATTGTTTTCTGCAATCTTCTAAGTGTTTTTTTGCTTCTGCTAATTGTCTCCTCAAATCATCTAAATCTTTTGCTATCTCTCCACTTGAAGGTACTTGAGCAACTATTTAATTAAAAAAAAATCATTCATTATTTCTACTGCAGTAACTATGACTATTCAGAAGTTTCAATCATATTTCAGAATATCAAATGATGTTTTGAATTATCTACGAATACATTTTTAAAGTTATATTGAAATATAATTAAATTGTTGGTGCAAATTTAAATGTTATTAATACTAGCAGAGCTTGAGGATATCTAGTAATAAGTGTTGAAAATAATTATTTTAAAACAAATTGATGTGGTTGTTTTGGGCAAATCTTTCTAAATGTCTCTGTACCAAAAAATATCTGTACCTTTAACTTCAGCAGCTTCTTTTTGCGCTTGCGCCAATTGTTTTTTCAAATTATCAATTACTGCTTGCTTATCTACATCCAATCCGGACGGTTTTCTTTGCAAAGCGATATCAGATTTGGCAGTAGGCAGACCTTTCAGCGCTTCAGCCAATTGTTTGCGACAATCTTCCAATTGTTTCTTGCAATCCTCTGCATTTTTGTTCGCTACTTCCAATTGTTTCTTTAATTCGTCCAAATCCTTAACAAAATTTTAATATGATTTATGATACCTTCTTAAACATAACTTGTCAGCAACTGAAGTAATTATTATACAATGATTAAAGCCTGTTTTTTATTATGAACACATTTGCTCAAAATTATTTAGAATATGAGTTTAATAATATAAGTATTTATAAATATAATTACAATATTAAATAAAACTTTATACCTTTGTTAAGTCAATATCAGAGGCTCTCACTGGGCGAGCTTTAAATGCATCCAATTGGTTTTTGGCATCTTTAACCTCTTTCTGGGCTTGATCTAATTGTTTTCGCAAATTCAAAAGTTGATCAGCATCTAGATTTAAATAATCGTAGAAATTTTACTAATCATTTTTCTACGACATAAAATTATTTATACCTCCATTCTAATATTATTTATAAATGTCTTGATAAAACTACCATATAAAAAAGCATAGGTTAAGTCAATTCATATCAAGTTTTTATTACATTTTTACTTTGGCGTATTTTATTTTTAATGGAGATTCCGATAAGAAAGTTAATAATAATAAAAAAATTAGTGATTTTGTAAGATTATTCTTAAATTAAGAAGAAAGTAGTTCTGGAGATTATTTTTGGAACAGTTTTACAAACTCCCCCCTCCCAAGTATGCGCCAATCTAATTTCTTTATGCTTGTCCATATTTTGCACAGTTTTCCAAATAAAGAAATATTCAATTGTACAATATGAGCTACACTAGTTTTTACCAGTACTCTAATATAACTTATTTATTAAGATTATTTGTAAATTAAGAAGTAACTAGTTCTCAAATTCATTTTTGGAACAATTTTCCAAAGTTTTCCAATGTGGAACAAATTTAATTGTGCACATGAGTTATGCACACGAGTGTGCGCATGGGTTTTATCACTACTCTAATATAAATGATTTTTGAAGATGATTTGTAAATTAGGAAGTAATTCTGGAGTTTATTTTTGGAACAATTATACAAACTTTCCCAAGTATGGGAAATGTTCACTTGTTCATATTTTTCACAATTTTCCAGATACTGTAATATTTAATTGTACACATGAGGTCCACTGGACTCATTTCTTAAAATGTATAGTTATTAATGCAAATGAACTAAAAAGACTGCAATAACCTAAAAAAAATGTTTAACTTGTTATTGACAATTTTTATTTTCCATAATTTCCTATACATAATTGTTCACCAATAGAAAAAATCTACTAAAAACTTCCAAAAATATCTAAGTTCCTAAGACTGAAATCATGCTAAATGAAGGGGAGGGGGGGGTGTTTTGTTCTTATACTTTATCCACACATAAAGTGACCACGATAAGGCTAAGGGTTGCAAGAAACTAAAAACTGACGTTTTTGTTTTCCTTAGTTCTTCCAAGCACATAACTTTTATTAATTGCTCGCTACAAATTTTCTTTGATTTCTATAAGTACTAATGTTATAAGAAGGGGAGTCGGAAGGAGTATCGAATAGAAGGGGCATAACGAAGGACAGAATAAACTAAGCCAAGTTTAAAGGAGATGTAGCGAAAGGAGGGAGGCAGAGGACAAAGAAAGAATTAAAAGGTTGTAACTGTGATATGGAAGTATCTAAGAATGAATAAGGCGTTAGGCATTGATGAGATGAATGCGTGGTAAGTATAAAGAGTGGCAGTAGAAATACAGAGCTGATATGGGGGAGAAGAATAGGGAAAGAGAACAGGGGTGTAGGATGAATGAAAATGATTCGGACGAGAATGAGGAGGAAGTATTTATTAGCGTAACTGAGGAGAACGGACAAGAAAGGAATTAAGACATTAGTAAGAGGATTTAATGACATATAGAATGGGAGAGAGAGTATACCGGCAGGGTGAGAGGAATGGAAATAATAATACCGATATAGATGTGAAATTATACCGATATTTAAGAGCAAGAAGTAGAATGCAAGTAGAGAATAATAGGGGGGTTATATGAAGGAATGGAGAATATAGGTTGTTTGTAAGAATAATGAATAAGAGAATTGTGAGATATTTGAGTGAGAATAGCGTGTTGTCAATGGATTTATAAAGGAGAGGGATACATCTTATAATTTGGTGTATCATAAATGGTGTATCATAAATTATCTGATAAACCAAGAATTGTGTACAGAAAATACTGTCTGTTTGTTTGTCTCTCTGTCCGTCTGTCTGGAACGCTTTTGACCTATACTTACTTATAAGGAGTAGTATTCTGATTTGCCTGAACAACGACATGATTAAAAAGAATTTATTATTTTTATTTATGTTCATTGTGATTTTTCTTGTGCCATTTAATATGTGAAATTAAATGTCAAAT
>WYDF02058877.1:0-11829 GCA_009867245.2 Adranes taylori
CTGGACAACGGCAGTACTGTCTTCATATAGCTTCTTAATGAGAGTAATCAGATGTCCTGGTACACCCATCTTTTGGAGCACTCTCCACAGTTGTGATCATTTCACATTGTCAAAGGCCTTCTCGTAGTCAACTAAACATAGGTACATAGGAGTGTAGTATTCTCGAGCTTTCTCTATGAGTTGTTTGATGTTTAGAATTTGTTCTCGAGTTCCTAGACCTTTCACAAAACCCGCCTGCTCAGGAGCAATATGCTTAGAGATGAATGATTCCAGCCTTGTTTGTAGTATATACAGCATTATTTTGCTTACATGTGTTATTGGGGAGATTAGGCGGTAGTTGTTGCAGGAGGTTGTTGAGCCTTTTTTGTGTATAGGTAGACCAATCCGGATGTAGACCAATCCTCGGGCCAGGTACAGGTTTCCCATATTCTCCGGCATAGTTGGTGTATGATATTCTGACCTTTTCAATCTAATGATTTCAATACTTTCGCCGATATCCTATCTATTCCCACCGCTTTATCATCTTTAAGCTTTTTAGTTGCGGCATGAACTTCTTCTTTCAGGATGCCAGGTTCTTCTTCATATTCACGAACCTCTCTGTCAGCATCGTTATCGTCAAAGTAGAGGTCTTCACTGTAACTCCGCTATATCTTGATTATCTGGTCAAATTCGTTGATCATGTTGTTATCTTTATCTTTAATTGCCCAATTTCGTGGTTTAAATTGTCTAGTAATACGGATCTGTGTAAAGAGGTCCTTGGTATTGTTATGGTCAGCATATTTTTGTAGTTCTGTACATATTTTCATAAAGTGTGCATTTTTGTCTCTCCTGGAGCTATTTTGGATTTCTCTGTTTAAGACTCTGTCATTACTAAGACTCTGTCATTACTGTTACATAATATCATTACTGTAGCACTTAATAATACACCATTTGCAGTGTTGGGATATCCATGGCTCGACTAGAAGGGTAAGGAAGCGAAGATATGATATTTGGAACGACTCAAAAAGTGCGGATCCAAATATATCTGGGCTTGACTCAAAGATCGCAAGGCCAATAATGTATAGCGTTTAGTCTATCGGATAAGTGCGCTTACAAGACTCAAGAGAGTGTTGGCGGTACGACTTAACCAAATGTTAAATATTTAGACTCAAAGAGTGCGAGTGAATGAAAGCGAAGGTAGGAATAGTTATGCCCTTGGCATCTGCTTGCAAAAGTCAACACGTTTCGTTTTATCACGAACACGAAGGGCTTGTACGAGTTGTAATCGGTAAGGCTTCATGGCCAAACGACGCCTTAATACTAGCCATACACTTGTCTGAGGTATTGCAAGTTCTCGGCTAGCACGCCGCGTAGGCTTTTGCTGGCTACTCAGAAACGACTCTCGAATTTGTTGCATTCTTTCATTAGAGGTGCGTGTTCGGCCAGGACTATTTCCTTTGCACAAACACCCGGTTTGTAAAAACTGATTATAGTAACGATGAATGATCTTTGTTAGTAGTGGTTCGGTACCAAAAACGAATACGATATGCACGCTGCACTGAAATTACTAATTTATTCTTACTAAACTCGAGAACTCAAAACGTTTTCTGTTGAGGAGACGCCTTTGTTGTCGCAGACTATCAACTGTGCACTGAAGGGCAGCACTATAGACATCTGGCGGTGATTTTCTGAAACTTCATACTTCTGTGAGTATTTTGATGTACAATTGGTATTCTTGCAATGTTCTTTCCTAATAAATATAACTGTTTAAAATTAGGTCATTCTTTTTGAAACACTGTGTATATACAGGGCGATTTTTGTTTTGCAAACTTTGCGGTCGATTTTCTCAGAAAATTAACGAAAGATTGTAATTAAATTTTTCCTTCGAAAGTTGTTTTAATACTTAAGCGACTTGAAAACGTCGCTCATCATAGCACCGGAGTAATTTGACCTTGAAAAAAGGTGAACTACCCTAAATATCTCGGTTCCTATTAAAATTGGAAAAACGAAACTTGGGAAATTTCTGTAAGACTAGGGGACCTCAATTTTGCCTCTGTGAACAGTTTAATATACTGAACCTTTTTTTTTTTTAATATTTTGGTAGCCCTTGTAGCCAACGATGCCACATATGATGAGTCCAGATAAAGTCAGATCAAATCAGTTCAAATCAGATCAAATCAATTCATGCGCAGATTATACAACTGATAAAACTATAGTAGGCAGGGCGTCGGCCTTGCATGCCAGACTGCTATTTTAGAAATTAGTCAACAAAAGAGTCAAGAGCGATCGTAGGTCATGGAAAGTCCGCCAGCGGACAGTCCGCACCATAGGCAAATATTGGCAAAGAGTCTGTCAAGAACGGCCGCTCGCGGCAACGCGGACAGCATGCAAGGTTTATTTAATGTACCCTAAACAACTATAGTACAAATTGAATTTACGAGTTATACGGTGACAGTCAAAATTAATAGGTTCAACTTTTGTATTTTGCCAGATAAAACAAAACGTAGGACTTCCAGTATATGAAAGATCGGGTGGTGATCACGTCCACGAATTTTTATAACTACAATCCACACTTCAGGTAGCCTAGAGACTTAAAAAAATCACTGCTTGCTAGATAACGTAGTGTAACTTCCAGTTTTGTATTTACTCACATTTTTGTATGAGCCATTTTATCTACCATCTGCAGCAAATCATCAAAATGGGTACAGTCTAATCTCAAAATATTTCGATAAGCCTAAGAATTTTCGTCCTTCAACCCTTTCCGTAAACTCAAAAATGCATCATATGACTCAATTTACATTTCTTGTTTCTTTCTAACTCTGTTCCGATAACATGAATTAAAACAACGACTCGCGCACGAATTAGTTTGTTCGACATTTTGTAGACACTGTAACTAAGAACCATCGAGATGATCCCGCAACTATGATGACACACAGCTAGTTTACAAGCTAGGAGGTAGCCCACACACCTGCGAGTAGCGAGTAAAGTAGCACAGCTTTCAATGTTAGTTGCAGATGGTTCACAATCTGCTAGTTACCTAGTGAACATGATTACACAGGGCGAGTTGATTAGCAGCTAGGAAATTTGCCGACTAGAGTCTAGTAAAATCGCTCAATGTAATCGAGCATTTAGCAGGATAAGTGACAGATTACAGTAAATATTAATACTTTACTTATATATTAGAAACATCTAGATATCAAAAGTAAACCAAAGAAATACGTAAAGCTTGTATTTTAATAATGCATGGTAACACGAAATGTTTGGAAAGGGATAACAAACGAAGGATGCTAATACTATATACATATTGCATTATTCACGCTGTATTTTGAAGGGAAAGTAAGACTTTGCTGAGAACGCTGCTTTATTATTCCCTCGTGGTCCCAATATGCCACATTTATTTAAACGGAAACCTTTTCTAGACGAGTAACCTTATCTGCTAAGATCATCTGCTGACATTTGTTGTCATATTTTTGTTATCGTGTTTTATCATAAATTGTAATCTGAGCTTTAAATGTGCAGTGAATATAAAGTGATTCGAAAATATTTTTGGAAGAATTAATTGTTATTTCTGTACGGGATGACAAAAATAAAGTTGACAAATTTTAATGCGTCCTACCATACTTTCTACCACACATTTCTCCTGGCGTCTAGCCAAGCATCCTATCTGCACTCTCTCAATTTCTGCCCTTTCTTTCACTGTCCACATTTCCGTACCACACATCATGATGCTTCTCACATATATTAGAAATCTTCATTTTCACAGAATCTCTAAATTTATCCTCACACGCTATTCTCATTTGTAACATAGCGCGTTATTCGGTATAGACTTAATGAATAAATTGTGACACCGCGGCACTGTTAAGAAACCAGTTCATAGGATAAACCTTAAATACAATCACAATGTTTGAAAGCGCTTACGCATTACGCAGTAAATAAAGACACAATAATAACCGCAGATATGGGTATAGTCGTTGTTCATTTCTGGCTTACGCGTACACATATTAGCAGCTGTAATCAGTGTGGCATGGAGGGTTTCCGTCCGTCCATGAACAGGAAATACTGTGGGAAGTAGCGAACGCTAGTAATTGATATACACGTAATGGCTCGTTGTTATGTGGATGAACCTGTTGCTTCTCTGAATTGTGTGAAGGCAATAGCACGGAATAACTGGTGACTGAGTGGCTACATAGAGTCCCGTAGAACAGAACAAAAGATGTGTAGCGGCGCACGCCTATAAATACGGCCGTTTTGTATAGAATATTTTAGGCACCACCGTAGCAAACTGCCACGCAGACCCTTTCTCACCCCCAAGCTCGAATTATCCAAACCATGCAGGAACCTCCTGAGGATTTCCAAGATATCCTTGAATCAATCCAACTATCCCTAAGATGATTCTTGCGCCTATATTATCCACTACAATCTCTACAGGGAGTGGAGTTTTAGTTACGGAAGAAATCCCATAGTGTTGGATGCATGGGCATTTTTCGCCTTTTGAAGGTTTCTCTTCTTCCTACGTAAAACAAAAAAGCTTCAGCAGCAATAGCAGCCAGTTTATTATTTGATTCCTTATTTGCTAACCGCCATTAATTCGCTACTATTTGATTTGACATTTGATTAATTGACATTTAATTTTATATTTCTTTATTTCTTTGTACTTTGAAGACTGATAGACATATTTTGTTAAATCGTTAATGCTGTTTCAACAATTAGATGTAAGTTTATTTCAGCTGCGCGCAAGATCATGAACACCTGGGCACTCACATGACTCGTAGCTACTCGTGCCCTCAGTAAGTCACTGAGGACCGGTGGAGCAACTGTTCCAGTGTGCGGTCTAATCTTAAACGGATCTGGCGCCCGAGAATCACGTTTCCGGAGGATAGTACATTCTGAGGTAATAAGATATTTGTTTGCGCTATTTCTGACTATTGCCAGAACTCCCCATTAGCAGTGTCGCGAGTGGGTGTGTTGCACATACTCTGTCAGTTGCTACATGTGCTTTGTTGGAAGTTATTTTTACAAGCTCATTCCACAAAGTAAATCCGAAATAAATCCGAAATATCTATATAATTCTTTCCCCATTTATTTCGAACACATTTCTCCCTACTTTCAGTCTAATCCCCTCTTTCTTATATATCGCCATCAAACTATGTCTTCCACATATCCTAAACTCCCACCATCCTATCCATATTTGAGCATTCCTTCCAAGTCTGACATATACATATTAAATAAGTTTCCACTCAAAGGGCAACTTTACTTCATTCCTCGTACAATCTGCATCCATTCAGAAACATTTTTTCTAACTTCCGGCTCTGGTGTTCGTTCCTTCATATAGTCCATTTATTTTATCTCTCTGATTTTCTATTATTTTCCAACATCTTTCATTCTCCGCCATAAATGATTTTTCCTACTAAAATAGTCAGCAAACGCGTGTTTCACAAACAGCAGTGTTTCTTACTACTACAGAAATATTGTTTTGCATATTGCTCACAGATATATTTTACTTATACAAATGTACATCTTGTTTCGAATATGATTTACATAATTGAATGCATATATTAAAAACGTCTAGACTTTTCTAGAAGATGAGGTGATACGTATTTTTAATTGATCATATAATATATAAACGATACAGATTATTACAGTTCATTCTCTAGTCAGCATGTAATTAGTTTGCATAGATTTTCTATTTTAAATAACCATAATCGGTTTCGCCTTGGCACTTAGTAGATAAATTAATTATTTTTAAATGTTTTAAATTTTTTTAAATTTATTTGGCATATAACTAAACCTTGCGTTATGTCGCCACTGTTAAAGTATATTAAAATTAAGTTATTAAGCAAATTAAATTCTTTAAATTTTATTATAATTCCGAAATAAAATTTTTAGAAAACCGTTTCGAAACCACGGAATTATAATTAGGTACATGTATTGATTAAATTTAAAATGTTAAAAGGAGACAATAAAAAAATGTCATTTCCGTTTTAATGTAGCTTTAAATCAATTTCACTGTATACGTTATCCTATCAATATAATATTCTGAATGATTTATGTTATTACGTAAATTTAAACACAAATAATATTTTACAAGCGAATTGATAAATAATAATATTTTCTAGTTTGTAATATGTATATAGTTTCAAAATAATTTTTAACCATGTTCATTTACATAAATCATGCAACGACAGCTAGGTTTCTTGAAGGCAAGAAGAAGATTTTTGATATGAGTTACAGTGATATCGCCTCGTACACACATACTGTTTAAATAAACTTACGTACGAGAATGGCTCGTTTTGGAGTTTTGCTCCTCGTCAGGCACGTGTGTGTTTAATCTTTATACATCAACCTGACATTATAGGCTCAATACTCAAAAATGGTCCATTTTTACCATAGTATCGTTAGTCAATTGACTAACGGTATAACGGTAAAAATTCGCCATTTTTAAGTATCAATTTATTAACGTCAATTGACTTAGTTAGTTGACTAACAGTACAATGGTAAAAATCACCAATTTTGAGTATAATGCCTGTAGCACAATGTGAGGTCAATGTGCTACAGGTATAAAGTTTAAACAATAACGTGGCTGACGAGGACTGAAACTTTGAAACAATCACTCGTCGTACGTTAGTTTATTTAAGTTTTAAAGCAATACTTAGGTTCCAAAAAAATTGCGCGTTTTAAGAATCACCTTATGCAAGGTACAGATTACATACGAAAAGGAAGGTTACGATGTAAAGTGGATCGTGCAGGGGATACTCCACGTGCAAGAAAAGTTAAATTATAAAATTCTTTAAAAATCGCATTCGTCTAAAATATCCATATCGTTAAATATATATGTAATCCTGAACTAAATTAATTGTTTAACTGTTCATAAGTGTTTTTGTTGCAAAATTATTCTTAAATCGTTTGATTTATTTCTTATGTGCCTCGCGGCACAGCCATTTGATTGTTTCTTTAAGTCGGTGATAGGCCTGCACGGCGGATTTATACCGACTATAATTAAGTATTAAAGAAAGATAGAAGGTAATGTTCAAAAACAAACATAATGTCTTAGTTAGAGATGGGATTATGAACGAGACGTTAGTAACTATTATCAGTTAGTAACTGCTATCAGTGAGTATTATCTGTTTCTAATATCAGTGACAAAAGACACGTTCATATTATAGAGCAACAGGGCTATATAGAATACTTATTTATTTTCTAAAAATCTTTCGTCGTTGTTCGATGCCTAACTTTCATTCCTGTTTGTTACTCCATTGGTCCTCCCTCAGGTGTCTATCACTCAAGGCTTTTCTAACTGTCTCCCTCCATGTTCTCCAAGGCTTTCTTTTTCTACGGTTTGGTGGTATTCATTGAGTGGCGATTTTAGGCAACCTTATTTCTTCCATTCTTTGGACATATCCATACCATCCTAGTTGTTTTCGCTCTATATCTGTCATTATCGAACCATCTATCCCATTCGTTGTTTAATTTCTTCGTTTCAGATCCTATCTCTTCTAGATAAACCAAGTGATCTTCTAAACACATCCATTTCGGTAGCTTCCAGTTTTCTTCGGTTCTGTTCGGTTATTCTCCACATCTCGGATCCATTGGTTAGGCTACTTTTAATGAACGCTTCATATATGTTATATTTACGTTGTATTCCTATATAGCTGCTCTGTAGAATGCCATTCAGATATCCAATGCTTCTTATTGCTTGAATGATTCTTTTTTTGATCTCCCTGTCATCTTTTCAAGTTGCATCAAACTCCATCCCAAGATATGTATTTGAGATACCCAAGATATCAATATTTGATGTATTCACTACAGTATGCTATTTCATATGAGTCTAGTTGAATTTTTGTAGGTTCCGCTCCTATGGGGAGATATTTTGTTCTCCTTGCGTTGAGCCCTAAACCGCAATTTTTATATTCGTCTTTCAGTTTTCGAGCCATATACACTAAGTCGTGATATGATAATTTGGTCATCTGCAAATTATAGGAATGTTTCTCCAATATCAATACCCATGTCACTACACTTCCTTTTGCATGTTATTAAACCTCGTGGTATGTAGATCTTAAATAATGTAGGCGATACACTGCAACCTTGCCGCAAAGAATTTTTCTGATATTGTATTACCAATTTTTTATCTTGATGTCGGACCATCCTATAAATTATTGATTGCTCTTATTAAGTTATGATAAAGATTGGTTTCTTGTAAGACTTTCCACAGCTTTTTCACTGAAACTGTATCGTACGCTTTTTGAAGATCTATGAACATGAGATGATTTACTTGGTTAGTGCTGGTTTTTTTCTCTATTGTATGTTTCAAACAAAAGATATTATCCATACATGTTCTGTCGGCTCGGAAGCCAGATTGACCTTTTCTTCTTTATCTCTATATTCGATCTCAATGGGATCCTGGATTATTCTTCCATATATACGGCTTGAGAGTACTGGTCACCGATATACCTCTATAGCTCGAGCATTCTAGTTTGTTTCCTTTTTGTGAATCGATTATATATATATATATATATATATATATATATATATCTATATATATATATGCTTCTTTCCATTCTTCAGGAACTGCAGCTCCATTTAGATATTGACTAATGCACTAGGTAACTTGCTTAAAAATCTTTTCTGATCCAACCTTGATTCAGCCGTGATTCCTCCAGTCCTTGGGACCCGTTTATTTTTCAGATGTTGTACCTTTTTTTTTAAGTGTTTCAACCTCAATGCTTATTGTTTCTCCTTCTACAAATACATCAATTGGATTGTTAATCAAGTACTCATCTCTGTTTTCAATTAATAACTTTCCATAGTAATCGATCTATTTCTTTGATGGTATAATTTGGATATTGACCTTATTTTCTGTATCTGACTTCACGTTTTTTATGAACTTCTACGATTCTAAGCACTTTTTTCCACCTAGCTAAGCATTGATTTCCGTACATTTCCTATCCCACATCTCTCTCTCTTTGCTCTGTGTACAGCTCCTCGTGTTGTTCCCTTCAGATCCAGGAATTGATTTCTGCCCTGTAGTAGTTGAGTACTTTAGCATTTTTGGTAGACCTTTTTCTTCTGTGTAGTCAATCCTTGAATTTCCTGATTCCACAAGAGTTTAGTACATTCTTCTCTAGTTTTATGTTCAATTTCTTCTTCAGTAGCCCTTTTAAGGCTATTTATTATATTTCCATATACTTCCTCTAGTGGTCGAGAGGAAAACTTTAATACAGTTAGAAAAAACTTTACACTCGAGTACTTACGAATGCTCCGAGTATGTATACTGCGTATGTAATATTGCGAACAATTCATGAATCGCAGATGACGTTTCCCTTTCAAAAAAAATCGCAACTTCATTAAAGACTTTTTGCAATAATTAACCATAGACACATCAAAAGTGGATGGTATTATATTATATTATAATTAATTATTGACGCGTAAACATTACAAGCACCGCGCGGTGCAAAAAATATAATCTTCAAATAAAAGCCGACGCACATAGAAAAGCGTACAAACATTTATAGATACGCAAATTTTCTCGCACCCGAAAAGAGAAAACGCTCCGCACAGCTTGATCTCATGCCGCCTATTGACGGCGGCAGTTTATCTGAAAGAAGAGTGAGTGTCTATTCCATGTAAAGGATATTTGCGCATTTCAATATTTGTACGAAATTTATAATTCTTCTTATTTTAAGTTTTACGACTTATTGTATAATTCATCAATTATATTTTCAAGGAGCCGTTAAACTTCCACCCTTTTCTTCTTTAGACGAATCTGATTGAAAGATATTTTAGCAGAAGGCATTTTCAATGCAATGCTTCTAAGATTTTGGTGCCGTAAAACTACTACTACCACCGCTTATACGTTTCATTATTTATGCTTTAATCAACAAAATAGAGCAAGTTTTTTCCTTAGAGATATCAATTGAACAAAGAATTTTTTATTGGGCGAAATTCGAACGAACCTAAAATTGTGTAGCAAAAGTTTCCTTCAGGCCACGCCATTCGCCGGTCAGCCAACCGGTTTCTGGTCAGACAATTCCATATAAAAAGGTCCACACAATCTAGCTTCCGGAAACGCAACTTGAGGATTGTGCTCTTCAGTATGACGATCTACTCGAAGACATAATTAACAATGAAATGACCATATTTATCTTACGGCCTGTGAGCGCTTATCACAACCGTCAGAACGATTTGTTCGAAAGTAGCGTACAGTCAATATTAATTTAATCATTTTTAAATCAGCTATTAAAAAAAATAACAAAATCCAAAACAAATATCTACGATAATTTACAAACACCAATCTTACCAATGCAACCTATAGATCTGCAGACTCTTTGGAATTTCTCATCTTCATTATACTTTCCTTTTTCTTTTTATCACATTTCATAACTCACCATTCTAGTATGCGTGTCTCCGATGCGTAAACGAGGAAGATGTCTTAACACGAAGAACATAGCTACCAAGTGTCGCTCACACGGAACCAGCGAAACCGAAACAACCCCTAAGAGGAACAGGGACAATTCCAGAACCAAGCTAACCCAAACATTCACCATTATCATCTGGTTCGCTGATTTCCCCAACACCACCTGGTGATTTGACACTACCACCAACTCCGGGAAAAGGATGGCTCTACCCAGTCATATGCGAGGACCAACCGTAACAGCCTCTACAGGTATGCCTTTGGCGATACTATTCGTGTTGCCGATGCGTAAGTCGTAAGAGGAAGAATATCTACGTCGTAAAAAGAAGAGGAAAACTCTCATTACTCAAAACTCCGTATTTCACATCTTCAAATCGTTGGACGACTCCTTCAAGATTATGAATAGTCATAACTACCTTCAGAACCGAAGAACATACAATAACGAAAATCAATTTAAATCTAGTTCGATACTTTTATCTTTTTACTTTACAATATGGTACTGGATCATCCAAAATATGTGTTTAATTATAATTAATAATACAATGTGTCAATTAAAAATCACGCTTAGATTCTTTATATATATTATAAATATTTGCAACAATAAACACAATTTGTAAACCTGTTATTGCGTTCTACATGTATTTACCTACAATATAAATAATAACAATTATTTCTTCCCCGCATCCTGTTTGAGAATCATGCAAGAGCATTATTTATATTACGAAGTGAAATAACGCGGAAAGAACGTGGTTATATACGAAAATAATAACGAAACCAAGATCCTGTTTTCATAAGAGAAAAATCCGTAACAAACGCGAAAGAGAATTACGAAACGTCCAACTTCATTAATATAAAAAATAGTTCAAACTTCTAAGAAACTGTGAATTTTTATATCGAAACTAACATAATTATAACGGGGTCTAGTGATAATAATAATAAGGGAGTCTAAGTTTATATAAAACGGCGTAATAGATGAGCCCAAGAATTAGGAGTAGACCTGAAACAAATACGTAGTTATGTACGAACCAATGTCATAACGTGTCAGTGAAAGATTGACTAACAAGAGTACCATGCAATAAAAACTATTATATGTTAAGAGAAAGTCAAAGTACTTGGAGCTGAAGCTAATCAATGAAACGCAGTATTCCAAAGATCCAGTTTATTTAATAACACTATTATATGTTATGAAACATGTTTCAACAGAACCAGCCCTATTGTAACGCTAAGGTTCGTCATCATTTATATTAAGTTCTACTGTATATAGTTTTTATGAAATTTATACTCAAGAATTATTGAATTTATTTAAGATGGCTAGATTCTTTTCAATGTTTAGTGATTCAGGCATTTTGATTGCTATACAAACTAGTTGCTAAATTGCAAAACTTATTTAACAGTTTGAGTCTCGATTAAACTTAAATTCATAAAAGGACTCATATCTTTTC
>WYDF02058888.1:0-11829 GCA_009867245.2 Adranes taylori
CAAATTGGATAACCCTAATTTCGACCACATTCCAATCGAATTCCTTCCGACCGTCTTCTTTCAAAAATCGCACAATATATCTAATGTAATTATTAATTATAAAGTTCTACAAAGTAAATACTCACAGCTAAAATCATGGCATTATTTAGGATAGATTTACTAAACATGGGATACATTTACTAATTCGTAGCATCTTATTTCTACTCTTGAAAATGAAATTCACATCCAGATTGAACAGATCAATCCTTCAACTTATAAAAGATCAAAACGTGGAATAATTAACGGGTTAGGGACAGCAGTAAAGTTTTTAACTAGAAAGTTAAATCAAAGCAATGCAGTAAGATATGATGAAATAATCTAAGCTCTTTCCGATAGTAGCATAAAAAGTTAAAGGAACAAATATCAGTGCTACAAAATACAGTGAATACTTTCAACATTAGCAATGAAATACTTCACAAAATCAAGTACAAATTGTTAATCATATAGCAAACATTGAACGTAAATTAAAATCAGAAAGCTTTATAAATAACGCTAGTTACAAACTTTATATTTTATAAATTATATATTCTCAAATATTTGCAGAATTTCAAATTATTTATGATGCACTAGAAAAACTTCAAATAGCAATCACCTTTTCAAAGATAAATATATTTCATAATTATATTATTGAAGCAAAAGGCATCTTGAACGAAATTAATTTAATCAATTTAAATTTAGAAAAAAATGAATTACCTTTTGAAGCTAAAATAGAAAATATTTTACTCTTTCAAAAAGTAATGAACTTTAAAAGTTATAGTAGGGGAAGTGAAATAATATTTATTATAGAAATACCCGTTGTGGAAATTTCAATCTACACCTATTATCATTTATATCCTCTACCAGTACCTTATGGCACCAAATATTAAATCCTAGTATCCACGGATAATTATCTTATCCTTATCGAGCAAACCTAGAATTATTTCCAGAACGAATGTCAAGAAGTTACAAACGAACAATTTCTTTGCCGAACTGGTAACCAAGTAAAAATTCAAGAACAGGTTGTATGTGAAATTCAAATGCTGAAGTATTTCCACAACCTTAAGAATTGTCAACATCTCATAGTGGACATGGCCATCGAAAAAGTTCAAAAACTTGAAAAAGACAACTGGTTAATCGTAATTCCAAGAAACTTAGTGGCTACACAAACTTGTGATACCGAAAAAGACAATGTCGCATTAAACGGAACACTTATAGTGCAATTAGTATCGGATTGTGAAATTCAAGTAAACAACATTATAATAAAGAACTTTAACAATTCAAAATCTATCTATAAAAAGGTTGAGTTGCCTAATATTAAAATAAAAACAAGTCAGCGGCGCTAAAAAAATAGAAACACACATGGTGCTTATACTATGTTAGCTAGTAAGCTAATACTGGAAGATGGGATAAGATTCAAAAATTACTGCAGACTAACCCCTACAGCATTTGAGGATGTTCTAGTTAAGGTTTCCCCCTTAACAACAAAACAATATACTAGGTTACAGAACCTATACCACCAGCTGCCAAATTAGCAGTAACTTTACGGTTTTCAGCCACTGGCGATTCTTTCGCAAGAATTTCAAAAAGTTCTATTTGCCAAATTATTGATGACGTGTGTGATGCTATATTAAAAGTGTTGGCGTGGGAAGTAAAGGTAAGTAACAGAAACATTAAGTTCTCATAAAAAATTATTTTATTGCACACAAAATTTTATATCTAATATTTTGTTGTACCTCTTGATTATATAAATTAAGAAAGTTGAGTGAAGATATTTGTGAAGCTCGTATCCTGATGATTGTCTGCACTGAGATAAATGGGTGAAGTTAGGAGTGTTTTTTGACGGGTTGTCTGATCAACATTTCTATCCATATCAATCATTTCAATTTCCGTATCATACAACGCAGAATTGATGGCTTGCTTTGCTTTGGCCAATATGCGAGCATACTTTGGATTATTATACTTCGTAATTTCTGAGGCAAATAAATCGCGAAAAATTTGGAATTGATCAGGTTCTGTTTCGTTTGCTAGTTTTTCACCTACTGCAGTCATCTGCTTTACCATTGCTAGAATAGCAGGATTTGTATTTTGGTGCTTTCTCTTCGACATTCTAAATGATTCTGGGTTGATAGGACTTATGTGTCCATCGTCCTTATCAGTTTCGGATGTATCCACATTTTGCGGAAAATGGCTGCTGGAGCTTTTATCCAACTAGACATTATAATTTATTATAAGATAGTATTATATTATTATTAAATAAATAAATAAATATTAAATTAAATATAACACTTGAAATAAAACAATTCATAACCGTACATTTTTCTATAATCAGCTGATTAAAACAATAAAACACCATATGTTCTCTCATATAAGTTCTCATACATGTATCTCAGGGTAAGCAACGGTTAACTGTGTGCTGTACCAGTTTAGTATCGCCTGGAGAGAGTTTTTTGTACCAAGGACAGAGCTAACTTTGGTTGCTCCAAATAGGTCTCTTCTTCAAGATGCAAATGTTTCACATGCACATTCAACTCAACCTACTCTCTGTTTCTATAGTTTGTAGTCCAATTTAATTCATATATTCATATGGGACCTCAGTTAACAGGCATGGGACCTAAGCCCTGTTAACAGGCCGATTGTTGTTACGATATTCTCCCTGCGAAGTTTCATAAATTCTAATATTTGGATCATACAAGGCTTAACTAGGGCTTTTCTATGAGGAGCTTACTGTACTGACTGTCGGCTGACTTTCCCCAGCTATCTGGATTGTTTAGTTATTGATAGCTTCTCTGAAAGAACTAACAAATATTCCCAAAACCGAGTCCGAACTAGTAAGTGTTACTTGCTTTCGTGGCACGTATACCTGGAACTTCGTTGCCTACATTCCCCCTGTGCACAAATGGCCATATCACTACACATATCACTGGCCATGAACTAAATTGATTATAGCCATTCTGCAAAGTGCACTGATGCATTCCTTCATCAGTGCAGATTCATTCCTTCATCAGTGCAGATACAATTTTGGCGTTGTTAAGCGCTTCAGTGCTCACTACCGTTCTGACAGCCGCTCATAATAAAAATTCGTTGTGTTCTAATCCTGCACGCAATAGAGAATTGCATATATTTTATCCTCAAAAACTGTGGAAAATTTGCCTGGAAGAAAATACCAATAAAGGAAGAGAATTTCCTACTTTTTCGCTTCATTATTTATTTCTACTATTTATTGTATTTCCTACATTATTTAGTACAATATATCCTGCATTCTGTACATCTGGCTTGATCCGTACATTTCTCCACGCTTACTTTAAAATATTTAATCCGTATATGAACCTGACCACAAGAGAGGGTCTAAAAATTATTGCTGCAAAGACTACGGTTGGAACGTTTACCATACCAAGGAATTTAAGCGACTTGTGTGGTCTCATACTTTATGATAGAGAGATCAATTATAACTTTCATAGTTATAAGACGTATGTGTAGTAAAGCTTGGGGACTGAATCCCAACATGTAGCATTGACTCTAAAAGTGACTAATCAAGCTATCCATAACATACAGAAGACTGGTGTAGTGGAACAAGACACTCGAGGTCCAGACAAAACAGAATCTGTCCTCCATATAAAGAACTGCTTGCCTCACATTGGTTATGAAATTGACAACTGCGGCGACTCACACAAGTTCTCATACATGTATCTCAGTGTAAACAAGGCTTAACTGTGTGTTGTATCAGTTTAATATCGCCTGGTGAGAGTGTTTCTGTACCAAGGACAGAGTTACCTTTCGTTGCTCCAAATAGGTCTCTTCTTCTAGATGCCAAGTTTCACATTCACGTTCAACACAACGTACACTCTGTTTCTCTAGTGCGTAATCAAATTTAATTCATATGGGACCTCAGTTAACAGACATGGGACCTCAGCTGCATGCCCTGTTAACAGGCCGATTATTATTATGATATTCTTCCTGCGAATTATTAATTCTAATATTTGGATCATACAAGGCTTAACTAGGCCTCTTCTATCAGGAGCTTACTGTATTGACTGTCAGCTGACTTTTTCCAACAATCTGAATTGTTTAGTAATTGGCCGCTTCTCTGAAAGAACTAACAACTAATCGAGTCCGAACTAGTAAATATAGTGCTTCTTGCCTTCGTGGCAAGTATACCGTCGTGACAAGTATACGTCGTTGCCTACATTCCCCCTGTGCACTGCTGGCCATATCAATGGAACATAATTGAGCATAGCCATTCTGCGCAGTGCACTGATACATTCCTTTATCAGTCCAGACACTATTTTGGCGTTTTTAAGCGCTCACAGTGCTCACAACCGCTCTTACAGCCGCTCATAATAAAAATTCTTTGTGTGTTCTAATCCTGTACGAAATAGAGTATTGCATAAATTTTATCCTCAAAAACTGTGGAAAATTTGCCTAGAAGAAAGTACCAATAAAGGTAGAGAATTTCCTACTTATTCCCTCCATTATTTGTTTCTATTATATATTATTCGTTCCTACATTATTTAGTATAATAGATCGTGCATTCTGTACCGCTTCTGCTTCAGTATTTTATAAAATACTTTAATCCGTATATGAACAAGACAGAGTAGAGTATCTAAAAATGATCCATGTGAAGACTTCGATTGTACCGTTTACCAGAAGAGGGAATATAAGTGACCTAAGTGGTCTAAAACTTCATTGTATAAGACAACCGCTGCAGAAGAACTGACGTACCTTGGAGTATTAATCGATTCCAGACTCACTTGGAACCTGCAACTGGATAGAGTCATAGTAAGATCAATTCTACTTTCGCAGTTCTAAGACCAATGTATGGTAAAACTTTGAGACTGAAACCCAACATGTAGCAGTGACAGTTAAAGTGACTCATCAAGCCATCCATAATTTACGGAAGACTGATGAGAGAAGACAGTGCTGAGAGAAGTGGTGAGAGAAGACACTGATGTGGTGAGAGAAGAGTCAAGACAAGGCAGAAACTGTCCTCCATATAAAGAACTGCTTGCCTCACATTGGTTATTAAATTGACAACTGCGACGACTGAGGTACTGCTAGATTTTACCGCACTAGAATTAATCAACAATTCTCTATACACAAATATCATGAAACATATTCTACTAACATTCTAAATGCGTTGTGTACACAATTCTCAAATAGAAATAGATTCTGTTAAATATGTATAAATAATTGTTTAAGTCTATTTAAATATGAGCCTCTAAACAACTTTCCATATTTTGTTAGCATTTGTAAATATATAGCATACGGGCTAAAATGTCCTTTCTTTGCCCAAAGCAACATAATTTAAGTAACCAGCAGCTACTCTTGATTTTCTACGATAATAATGCAGAATATATTTCTTATGTTAATGATAATTGTTATTACTATGTAAATAACTAATATGTGTAAACTATACATTTTTTTGTAGGAAATAACTAAAAGCAAAAAAGGAAACTTAATTACATCACCTTTATCTGCTCAAATTATATTATCATTAGTAGCGACAGGCGCTAATGGTAATACACTTGAAGAATTAATAGAGTCATTAGATCTTCCAAAGACCATACCAGAAATTGCAGAACTATCGCAATTACTAAAACCAAATTTGAATAAAAAATGTAAAGATGGTTTTACCATTTCCAGCGCTAACAATGTATATGTTCAGAAGGGTTTCACAATTAAGCCAGACTTCAGATCTATTGCAATTAAAACATTTGATGCTGAAGTTAAAAATATTGATTTTAGCCAAAGTCGAAAAGCAGCACAGATAATCAATCAATGGGTGGACCAAAAAACAAATCACAAAATATATAATTTAATTGACCCAACGATGCTAGATTCTTCTACTAAATTAGTTCTGGTTAATGCTTTATATTTTATGGGACAATGGAAACATAAATTTAAAAAGTCTAATAATAAACTCCCATTCTATTCATATGGAAAATCAAAGCTCGTAGATATGATGCGCGCTACCGAAAAGTTCCGCTATAAGTTTGATGAGAAGCTTGATGCTGAAATTTTGGAAATGGGATATACTATGGAAGATGCTTCAATGGTGATAGTATTACCAAAACAACGCGATGGTTTAGCTGGTTTAGAAGAACAACTACCAAAAGTTTTAGCTAGTATTGATGGTACAAAAATATTTAGAAAAGTTAATGTGATATTACCTAAATTTAAATTAGAAAGTACTATTGAGTTGATACCTATTTTGCAAGAAGTAAGTTTAAATTTTTTATATTCGTACATATGGACATTAAAAATTTTTACGGAATTATACTTTTCAAAACAGAATCGTAATTTCTATTTTAACTACTATATTGCTATTTTTATTTTATTGTTTCTTTGTAACATAAAACATGTTCATGCATGCGATTATACAGGGTTGGCTTTGAAGTTCACATGTTCTTCATTATTATAATGAAGTACTTAAACACTTTAATGATGTACGCAATAACATGTTAAATAACCTGGTTTATTTTTCTCAAATATCTATAACGTCAAATATATGCTTCTACGCGCGATTTTAACTTACTAACAATATGTTCTAAAGCTAATTATAATCCAAAACTTGTTAGAATGTCCGTACCATTTACATAATAAAATAACAAAGAAAAGTATCGAAACACATTGGATTTTTGGTAATTAATTTATCTTCTGACTGAATTATTGACTTCTTCGTCGGCTTTTCAAAGCGTTTGTAGAATCGAATTTGTAAGTGTTTAAAGTGGAAAATGTTAACGTATCAATGCCGGATTTAGTCGCTGTCGCCGAAATAGTAACGAACAAGCGTCAATAATGCTCTTCTTGCGTTTCAGGAATTGTATCTCTGCCATCTCTGTTCTCCAGGGTTGCCCTTCTTCATTCGCTTGGATCTCAATGCTTTCTCGCGACGAAGATTTATCAAGGAAGCGTTATAAAAGATTGTTATGAGTGAATGAACGAAAAATTCCGCAGAAAATTAGATGATGTAGCTCATGTATACCTGATTCGAGGATTGTAAAATTTTTGCTATTGACTGTAGTTGAATATAATTTAATTTAAAAACAATATATATAATATAAGCGATTTGTGTTAGCGGCGCTTACTATAGATGCCAAACAGATTCAGAAGTGCGAATTCAGCTCACTCTATGAAAATAACTTGGTTCCGTAATGGAGTATTATTTCTAATAGAGCTGTGCGAAAGTACTCACTCAAGAACTATCAAAATATAACCCAAATTGCCTCTGAGGAATGCTAGCTGGAGTGGTTCCTTTTATGCGAATTTTGTCGGAAGAAGCTGCTTCCGACGGATCGGCTGAGAAGTGGTCTTCGACGACGATCGGCTGCAAAAAGGACATAGCTTCTGCCGCAAAGCTTTAGGAAGGTTGCAATTCCGACCAATAGAAAAGTTCGTCATGATCTGTTAAGAAATTTAAGGATCAAAGTTACATTATTTTGTTGACGAATATGTAAGAAAATGTAAGCTTTGTAATTTATAGTGGTGTAGCTTTATACGGTTCAACTCTTAGAAGCATTGTTTTAAAGACACCTTTGGATAAATTACGTTAGACTAATATCCAATCGAATTTGAAACGTGTGACTGTTTTTTGAAAATAGGTGGTGAAGGAGTTCGATATGCTGTTTCACGTAAAGATCTATTGATAAATCGCCACCTAAAATAACAAAATTTAAAAAAGTCGTTAAGAATATTAAAAATGCGAAAATACCTATACACTTGAAGGAAGTATTCATATATTTACAAGTAAAGGACACTGCTTGCTTTTTTTCGGCGAAATAAATTATGGCTTGTTGATACTTTTAGAAAAAACACATTTACGTGTGTATAAATACCTGTATATTTTTCTATGCTGATTGCATTTTAGTGACTCTTATATTTTTCTCATGACTTCTTAATAAGATTTGATTTTTTTTAAACGTATTAAATCTTTATTAAATGAACCTGTAGTCATAATATTTATTAATTGATAATTAGTAGTACTGATCTAAATTATTAACTGGCATATTATATTTGGTTGAAACATTAAATTAGATTTGGTTAGGCAATTTATATATTATATTAGCGGATTACTCATTGAATTTATGAACTATTAGAGACTTGCTTGCTTATTACAATTGTTTATTAATTAAATTAATGATAATCCGGTATCAAAATATACCATATAAACATGTTATATCAATTCTATTCTTGTAGCTTTCGATAAGTTATATGTATTTCTTGATACATAGTAAGTCTAGTTCAAGTAAAGTAGTTATAAACTAAAACTAGCACCTTCTGTTTTCAGACATTCCACAAGTTTCAGAGAATATGTTCCGCGGTATTAAAAACCGTTTATAAGAGCTGCTTCCCCTAGAACGACTACAGACTGCTCACTACCTGCCAAAATCAGCACCTACACTTGCTACAAGATCCGCATTCTTAACTTCTCGCTAAGTAGTCTGCACGCAATTTCCTACTCTGGCAACAGCCGTCACAAAGCTGCTCACAGCTGGTGTTTGTACTGCTTATTCCCTTTCTGGTATGAGCTAAATCACGCCTAAATCGTGCCTTCGTCGGGGCGACTTTTTATCGCCTTGCGGTTACCCTTCTTACTTCTTACTATTTACTTGTTACTCACCGTCTACTCTCCGTTGGTCTACTAATAATTCGGAGCGACAATCAATATTCGATATACCAGAATATTTAATTGGACTTGACTTATGAGTATTCATGAAGCATTTAGCTATCATGACTTATTAGTATTCAAAGTACATAAAGTATGTACATCAGTTCGAATCACTTATTAGATTATATGTACCACCATCTCGAGGACTTTCGTCTCAGAAAATCAAAACTTCTAATCAATATTTAAAAGAAGGCTAAATTCAATCACAGTTCAACTTACAATGACCAGAGTACTATAAACTTGACTAGAATGAACTCCTCAACACCCCAAGCTATACTTGAATTTTATACAATATAATAAACATGATATAAATAGTTGTACACTATACAAGGGAATAAAAATTAATTTAAACCTTTTTTCGTGTTATACTCGACCCAACCCAAAAAATTCGCCTCTAAATTTAAAATGCAAAGCCTAGTATAAAAAGTATAACCATATATAATAGAGTATTTTATTCTATCAAATGTATATTCTTCGTACAGTATAATGATATTCCGTCTAAGGCTCTGGGAATCTTGGTATCATTATTGCAACATAAATTTGAATCGCTGGAATTATTAGACGACCGTTCTGAGACCACAGTCCTGAGACCACAGTTCAAAATCCTAAGATTAAACTGACTTCTAGAACTTGATGAGAATTTGTAAATGTACATAGAAACTAGGATCGTAATTAGCAGTGATATGTATTCATCTGTTTGTCACATTCTAGTATAGAGTTATGTGCTCCTTATTTTATACTATAAAATATGTATTTCATCTTCGCCAGGATATTCGGACATTTATTGTAAGAGTATACTGACCCAACTATAGACTGTACATTCCTCATCTGCTTTGAAATTAAGTAGCGGACCATAAGCTACGACACTGAATTATTTTCCGCTCATAGGAGTGATATCAAAATTGTCTATGCTGTCATTGACAGTTTTACTTTCTTAGTAATTAGGATAAATGGGAGTAAATAGATAAATAAATTTTAATATTTTTATGATTCCTAAAACTTTTAGATGGGAATTAGAAGCGCATTTAATGGTAAGGCGGACTTTAGTGGTATATCTGATGAAAAACTTGTCATTAGCACAGTGATACAAAAAGCTTTTATTGATGTGAGCGAGAACGGTACTGAAGCAGCTGCATCTACTGCAGGTAAATATTATTTATTAATTTATTATTACCCAAAAAATAACTTCTTTTCCTATAGCAGTAGCATTTTATAGCAATAATACTAAGGTGTATGAAGCGAGTAGTGGCGTTCAGGTGCAATAGACATTCTCATATAGACATTCTCAGCCACATTTTCTTATATATTGGAGTTATAGAAATATTTTCCTTCAATAATAATTCTTTCGCTTGAGACCTGTATTTTGCGGGAGATTTTCTAATTTTTGTTTCACTGGATATTTTTTAAAATTAGAACTGTTAGATTCGAAATTTATATATTTAAGAAATTAAATTAATAAATTGAATTTAAACAAATTCCCAAGAATTTCAATGTTGTAAAAACTTTATTATAATAAAGTAGAATTATATGAAAAAAAAGGAATAAAAAGTAAATATAAAATTAAAAAAAAATTAATTCTATGATAAATATCTGTATGTACGAAAATGTATTGAGAGCTGAAAAATGCGTTACATATAGTGAAATATCTGAATGCCTTCCCCCTCTACAGATTTTACATATTCTTATAAACCTGGAAGGCCCTCCCCGCTATACAACAATATAACCGTTCATGGACGAACTTCTCTTTCACACAGTAGATATAGCTAAATAAATGATATTAATTTACTTGTAATTAACAAATCTGATATCATGGAAAAGGTCGCTAAACTATCATTTGCACAAAGGTGCCTCTTACGCACGCGGAGGCCCTGCTCTTTACGCTCTCCCCTTTGTACTCTTGTGCGCGTTCGAATCATTTTCCATACAATATTTTACTCTAAAGTTTTTTAAAAAAATGGTTTTTAAAGGCTCCAGAAGAATCTTCAGCTGACGAAAATCGCTGGCTACGCATGTTTTAACTTCAAACACTACAACACTACATAATAAAGTCTGTTAAACTTTTTTTTTATTTTTTAGTCGGAATGTCTCGAATGGCAATATTTAGACCAAGAGTAATTGATTTCAAAGCTGATCATCCGTTCATGTTTTTCATAAGACTCAATTTAGGAGGGCGCGGCCTAAATTTATTTACTGGTAAATTTATAGCTAGAACCTAATTCTTATATCGAATAAAATGCTATATAATTTATAATAAATGTTATTTTCATTAAATATATATATATATGTAAAGTAAAATATATGATATTCAAATCATAAATAATTTTCAATTTACCTGATTAAATGTTTTAAATGTTGACCAATACAGAAAGTCATTTTAATATTTTGTAAGTTTAGTTAAGTTCTATTTGTGTACAATACTATTATTTCCATATACAGATTGTACTAAGAATGAGTCATTAACGCAGTGTAAAAACAGTTGGCTTAATGTACAATCATCTTAAAGACATCAATCCTGATTCTTATTAGAAGTTAAATCCACGAAAACATAGAAGTAAGCGTCATTATACAAAAAAGGAAGTAATACGACCGAAATTTCGATCTATGGTTTTGCCAGTAGTTCAACACAACTACAATGCATGTATTAAATAGTTTTTGAAATTGATGATGAAGCACTATTGAGAACCTCTGATATGTTTATTTTTTGCTACTATAATTTTCCAAGGTGCCCAAATACGTCGTTCTTTTCCTAAAATTTTATCCCTTTGGGTAAGGATTACCTCGTACCAATTCAAAAATAAAGCGTTAAAAATGGGCTAAAGAATAGTTGCTTAAACGTAGGCAATTTTCACACCTCCAACCTTTTAATCGTATTACGACTAGAACCAGGATACTGGTTTAATTACCTGTGGATGGATGAAGAAACATGTTTAGAGCTACTCTTAGTAACACCGTTAATTAGAAAGCAAGACACATATATGTAACAACATATTTCAACACAAGAGCATCTTACTGCCACGTTAAGATTTTTGGCATCAGGAAGGAACTATGAGGAATTTTCTGTAGCTATATCGCCCCAAACACTTGGGCATATTATACCAAAACCATGCACTGCCATATATTTTATATTGAAACACAATTATTTAAAG
>WYDF02058899.1:0-11829 GCA_009867245.2 Adranes taylori
TAGCCTTCGGTCTATTTACACATATTAAAGTCGTGACCGTCCCGGGATTCCTCGTAGTTAATAATATTCTTAAAGGAAAGATACGGTTGTTGGCAAGCAGTATTCTCTCCATTATCGTACAGTCTACGACCGTTCAGCCGCGGCAATTTGACCATGTCGCTGGCCGCGGGAATTTGACCATGTCGCTTTGCCGCGGCCATTTTACACCAGACTCAGGTTCATATCATATCAGATTGAGACACAGCAAAGCGTGCCCAGGTTTAGCTAGTACTGTATAAAGCGAAATATCTACTGTGACCAAGTCACAGCGTAAATCAATATTATTTCTATTACAATTATGCGTTTGTTGATCCTTTGATTCATTATTGCTACATAAATTATTTATTTATTTATTTGAATAAATTATTGAAACTAATCTTGATTGTGTTATTCTTTATTGTTGATAACAAACCTAATTTAACCAGAGTAAACATAATCTAATACTAACCTAACCTTACCCTAATCCTAACCCTAACAATTGAGTGTAATTGATTAAATTAATATTGCTGTTAACTTCCATTTTAGAAGTAAGAAAACTTGATACAAATTTGAAAACAACTGAATAAAAATTCAGAACATGTCAATTA
This sequence comes from Adranes taylori, assembly GCA_009867245.2. Taxonomy (NCBI): domain Eukaryota; kingdom Metazoa; phylum Arthropoda; class Insecta; order Coleoptera; family Staphylinidae; genus Adranes; species Adranes taylori. Next base: position 627 of record WYDF02058899.1, read on the forward strand.
AATGGCGTACACTAGATAGAAACTAAATCCCCTAAATAAAAAACAAACGAAACCTGAATGAAAGTTCGAAAAATAATAATGATTTGGCAATAGTGTTTACATTTTGAAATATCAAAAACGTGAATTCTAATCACAGACTATAATCGTCTAGGAGTGAATTCGACCACCACCTTTTTGGCAGTCAGGTAATATTTATTTTCTGGGAACGAACTCGGCTCCGCCGATTATATTACATATTTCCTCTTCTTTTCTGTAAATAGTATCTAAAATTTATAAATCTGAAGATTATTTTAAATTTATTTTGAATTTTATTTCAAGAAAATGTCAATCTGTGTATAGTTTTCATTTTTAAAACAAAATATGTACCATTAGATAAGATCAAATCAAATTGTTCATAAATCAAAATAAACAAATTACGGGATTCCCCTTAGAAACTATACACGATACAGAATCTGGTCGGCAAAATTCTTTTATCTAGAGGGGCGTCTCCCAACCTTGGGACATGAAAGTGGGGTTGCGAAAGCCTACAACTTTATACGTAAACAATAATGAAATCTTTTTTTATGAGAACTGATGTAACTATCAGATGTAATGATTTGATTTATTATAAAAACAAATCAATAAAAAATAAAACTAATATTTGATTTTATTTTTGTATTTACAATTTCATTATAGGTGCCTGTCTACTACCCCCCCCCCCCTCCTCCCGTTCCCCCTCAGTGATCATCTAGCTATGATAAAAGTAGTTATATTATAGTTATGGGGTCGCGAGGTTTATTACTTCATTGTTTTGACTTTTTCGGGGCTACGATATCAAAAAGATTAGGAAATGCTGATCTAGAGAATGCAGTTGTGAAAACAATCTCACATTTATAAACACAAATATTGTGTTGACTAAAAAATGCATTCTCCACTTCATACATACATATATAATTATATATCTATCCTCTTTTATCTTATTGATATTATTGCAATTTCCAAACCGACAACAGTGGCAATATAACTTACGCATAAATGAAATTAAGTACATTAAAATAAAGTTCTTGTTTGTTTAGTAGGCTAAACAATAGTCCCAACTGGTCAAGATTAATTAGTTCAAGCAGTTTTAAAAAAGTCCACAGCAATTGAGAGGGCACCATTTGCGCATGTATCCTTTAATACCTCTATTTATTACTTACTCAATGATACAATACACTCATGTATAGCTATAGCTTTTAAATGTAATTAAATTGAGAGTTGTTTTGGAAGTTCACAAATTTTTAAAACATCGTAACCACGTTACTTTTTAACAACACCTAAATTATAGTCTTCATTTAAAAGAGATTTTCCATGAAATTTTTTTACAAAATTTGCTATTTTGGAAATTCAATAAAAATTTCAATAAAACATGGAGAACTAAACGTTAAAAAGTTACCTTTCAACAATTTATGGAATTCAAAAATATAGGTAAAGTAAAACTAAAGAGTAATGAAATGATTTTCATATTTGAAATAATAATACGTCCTCATCCTGTACGCAACCAAACAAGATAGTAGACAAACAACCATACATAGCTGATTTAGAATAATTAAGGCATTTATCGTAACTTGGTTTAGTGCCCTCATTACTAGAATGGTCAGTACACCTGGAAATTGGGAAATCCTGGCTCAATTCTCGGATGAGGACGTATTCCATGAGGACGTTCAAATGACAACGTTATTAATTTCATTACTATTAACCTTAAACATCTTAGTTATGAATGAATGATAGTAAATGATCATGTAAAAATAAACGCATGATTTAAAAATTCGTCGACTGTCTGCCACCCCATCAGGAAACCAAAGTTTTACTATAAACGGCATATGAGTTCCACTGAATTGAAAATAACACTCAACTAAGGCTGGTGTAGACTAACTACATGTGAGCCTTAGCAGGCTTTGTAAGAATGTGTAAATATAAATAACATAAAAGAAAATAAGCCTGTTACAACGGAGACGATGCACTAATGGGTTAAAATTTTAAACTTATAACTGTCTATTTGTGTTTCAGCTTGTCTAATACCTCAACGCTATATACTAGGTATAATGGGCTTTTTCGCTATAATAAATTGTTACACAATGCGAATATGTCTGTCCATGACTATTACAGTAATGGTAGGTAAGCAGCCAACGCTTTCAGCTATTACATATTCCGTAAGTACATATTTTTAGTATAAATAGCTTTAAGATTTTAAAACTCAAAAACTGTAGAATCCTAAGATATAGCGCTAAATCAGATGCATACGTTTAGTGACGCATTAATTCCACGTTGCTCTTCAACTACTTAATTATTAGATGTGGTATGGGAGGGATGGCATTGTCATAATGAAGAGTGAAGTGTACAACGATAAGCAGACTTTTTCAGGCTAAGGGTTACTTCTAATTGTCTCAAATCTCAAATCATCGCAGTCCATGAGATATTTGCTACATCTTAATAATAAATACAGATCTACACAATAACAATTCTGGCAGCCATCACATTGTTATTCAATAAGAATGTTTTGTTTTTAATAAGCCGATGGCAGCGAACGATAATTGTCTACCCCCTGCTTGAAAGCAATGGTCAAATATAACCGATGATACAAGTAATCATTTATTTGGGTGTAATTCCTCAACGAACAATTTCTGTTGCAGTCAGTTAATCTTGGAAAATTCGACCAGTTCATTGTTAGTTAGTTACCACCTTGTTCAAATATATACAAGACTATTTTTTTATGAACAGCTATCTGTTTTACACTTTATGTCAAATTGTGCAGAATCCATCGGGAACAGATTTTTTTCACACCAAAATATTCAATAGTAGAATCGTATGTACTGTAGTCTCTATCTCACGATATGTCATATGTTGATCCTCTTCAAATCATGTAGCACACACCAACGATGTTTCATGGAACAATAACTGATTTTGGTCGATCTTGATGAAATTCATCACCGATAGAAGCACAATCACAATAAACTACTCCAAAGTAGTTCTAAATTGTTTTTTTCTCTGATGGTGCTTCATTATCAAAGTGAAACGATTCGAGGTATTATTGTCGAGTGAGGGCTATACTAAAATCGATAACATTCACTTAAAATTTCCTCTTTTTCACAACATTCATTAAAGGCTCACAAACTATTTAGTCGATTTCTTCTTCTCGACAGTTAAATGCCGGTTTCTTTTCGTTTAAAGTCCATTACTGACCCCAGTTAAAGGGTGAAGGATTATTAGGTAAATTAGGATAGGGTAGATATTAAGATAAGTCAGGATATTGTAACGCCAAAAGGAAGATGTCAAATAAACTCACTTTCTTTAAACATTCTAATATATATACGGTGAATCATTAGAGCGTCAAAGCTCTAAATAGTCGTCATTATAACATATCAAAAAATATTACTCACAAAAAGTGTAGATATCTTCAACCTACATGTTATAAAATTGTTTAGAAATATACAGGATGTTTTGTATTTACAGAATTAATCAAACATGTTCTTTAATGGGACGCCCATATTTGATCACAGATTTTGATGAAGCTGGTTCATAAAATATAAGATTGTATTAAATTGTACAGGGTGAATCAAACGTTATAATCAATTTTTATGAAAATCATTGTTTAATGTCCTGTATATTCCACACTAAAAACAACCAATTGTTTCCCTTATTTCCAGTTGTTTTTAATGTTAGCTCACCATTCTCTCAATGGCTTACTTATTCAATACTATAAAAATTGTGTACAGGATGAGTCAAAACTGAAATTCATTATTTTCTGATTTTTCTTAAATGGATCTCCCTACATTTTATATTATGAAATTGAAGAATATTTAATTTATTTTCAGTTTCATTAAGCATTTCATATGCCTAAAGTCATTAGTTTCTGAGATATTCGCAATAGAGTAAACGAAAACAAGTTGGCTATGGATAAATGATGAGACAAACTAAAATGACAATTTCTACGCTTTTGTAACGATAACATCTGTGTACAGTCTTCTGGACTCCTCAATTCATATGGTTTTAAATTGTGTATTAATTTGTAATTATTTGTAATTTGTAATCGCACTCGATCAGTAGCATATGAAAACATGTAAAAGCAAAAACTGTAGCTAACGAGGATACTGAATTTAACGTCATTTTGTCAGTTACGGAAAATTAACATGCTAGCATACGTGAAATTTCTCCAGGCCAGAAGATCAGTCAAATGTCTATCCAAAGAATACTCCCAAAAAATAAGTTTTGTCAATACCAGATACAGTTGCATCAAGAGCTACTTGAGGATGACTTTCCACGTACAGTTCCTTTCTGTGAATGGGCTCAACAAGAAATACATCATCAAGCAGATTCCTTAGATTTCATGTTGTTTGGATACGGAGCTACTTATATAAATGAAATCGTTAACAGGCATAATTTTCATTACTATTCTTTAAGTAATCCACATTTGATAACAATTTCTTTGATTGACACTTGTATGGTTTATCTAGATTTCTTAGAAAATCATCTCTCATTATTGCTAGAAAATGTTCCCCTTAATATTCGACAAGAATTTCGCCCGAATGAAAACACGCATGTGATATCAAATGGCTCACATACACCAAATTATTTCTACCAGACCCGATCATGAAACTAGCCAGGATGCGTATAATATTTTTTGAGAAGTTAAAATACTACGGAGTGGTGAAATGTAGTTGAAACTGAAGATAAATTATTAGCTGCTCTTGCTAGGACATCCGCCATCTCCTTCCCTGAAATCCGGCAATGTTCCGGAATCCAACAAAATTTTGATATAAATATCATTTTCCCGAGCCCAAGCCTTTCTCGAATTGAATTCAATAATCGACAAGAATTATTTTTCATTGTAATACTGTCCAGCCTGGTTAAAACTTTCAATAAATCAGAGTAAATAACTGAAAGTTTAAAATCGTATATAATTATTAATTCCACACAATTGAATATAGCCATAACCTCTGCATTATAGATTTTTGGAAGTTTCATAGAGTGAGTTAATTTACGTTTATACAAAATATTCCTAACATATAAGATTCGGACTCTAAATTACTTGAACCGTCTGAATAAAATTCCAAATAGTTAGAATGCAAACCCTACAAACTAAGAACCAGATGAACGGTTATAACAGTCTATATTAAAATATCTAATGTCCACTTTCAGGAAATTTACATAATAAGGAATTTCATAACAAGGAACGTTAGAGCCCAGTTGAATGTAGAGCAACTCGCTTGAATGATTGAGAGAATAAAGGAGGGGAGCTTGTTTTTCCGAAATCTATGGTGGGAAAAAGGATCGCCGAGAGATAAAAACTTCTGAATTAAAGAGAAATTAACATAAAATAATGTCAAAGGATATTTTGAAGCCAGAAAAAGATGTTAGTTGTACAGGAGAATCACCCGCTTCTACTAAAATGGCTCTTATAGGAGAGGATTTCATCAAACCCAAATTTAGTCTTATAGACGAGAACTGAATTCTACAAATCTTATTGAAAATGTCTCTGTTACAATCCATATGCATATATAATGAGCAATAATCCAACCTAGACCCAACCTAATTAATGCTTTACAGAAAAGTCCAAGAATTTTAGATTCTGATCCAAGCGGAGGATAATCTTAAAGTACAATTGCTGACGAGATAGTTGACATAAACATCAAACTTTAATTTAGAGTCCAACCATAATCTCAAAACTAAACTGAATTATTTTTGGGAACCAAAAAGTCTTTGAAAGAGTTTTTGATAATATTAGGGGTTATGTGTTTTAATGAGAAAATTAAAATATTGCTATTTTGAATAGATGTAGATAATCCAATGGATTCTAAATAGCAACCAATGGATTGCAGGTTCCTTACCGTTGACATGTCTTTGTTGTTACAATACAAAGTAAGATTGATTTCTGAGCTCTGACTGTTCAAACAATAACAAATGTCAGTATTTGATAAAGTGATATTTATATTTCGAAAGCACAAATTAAAAGTTTTAGTTTTATAAAAATCTAAATTCCTTCTTCTTGTAGTATAAAGTGTACGACTGGAGTTCACACACAACAGGTCTTATATTGAGCTCTTTCTATTGGGGCTATGTTATAACACATATACCTGGAGGACTTTTAGCAGAAAAGTTTGGTGGAAAATATCTGCTTGGTTTGGGCGTATTATTGAATTCTATCTTAACTTTAAGCACACCAGTTGTTGTAGAATATGGAGAATGGCAATGGCTAATTGTATTGAGGGTATTAGAAGGTTGTGGCCAAGTAAGTTTGCAATTGATTTTTAATAATTACAATCTAGTACAAAGAAAATAATGAAAATCGTCCGTTTTACTGCATTCAAACAGTGAGGTATTCACCAGAGTAAAAACACACCATCACATGTTTATGCAAAATAGTTTCAATTGCTTTTATGTGTATTGTTTTTTGGAAGTAAGATACTAGTACTTCTCCAATGATGTATCAAGCTTGACAAGACTTTTTTTTTTTAGATATATTGATTATCTGTTGTGAATGTGTATGGTCTAGTTTTTATCGCTTCTCTGTTGAAATTAATTTAACTTCATCAGAGAAGAAACGGCAATTTTAGATATCGTTGCAGCCTAGACAAGTTTTGCTAGTTTGTAACAAAGCATGTTACTAGAAATAAATTTCAGGAACTATATACTGGATTGAAGTAATAATAAACTTAAACACATTTATTATTTGAAGATACGAACACGTCGCGTTGCGTCGCGTCATCACACAGCCATAACTTACCATATGTGCAGCAGAGATTTTACGCAGCTATTCACTGTCACTGTGTGGTGTAAACGCACTAAACGTTGTTTATGTGTGTGTGGTTTCCGTATATGATGTGTTGGCGTCGTTGACCGCTATTACTCGCTTCTTCGCTTTAATATGTAAGAGATCACATCGGGAATAAAATTATATATTTGGCTCATCCCTGCTACTCAATAGACTGCTGCGTTCTACTGTAACGTATGAATGCCACCGAGAGAGGAATTGTGTGTTGTGTACCACACAGGGTGGAATTACTACCGATATTTACATAGAATTATGTGTGGCGACCGTATCAGTAAGCAAATGACGTGTAGTTGGCTGAGTGCTGAGCATAAGTTGAGTAACGGCTCATGCTTAAAAATACCGAGATTTTTAATAGGACTATTTAGTTCTAATTTTGAGAACTCGAAAACACGATCTTCATCAGTAGAGACATCATCTTCATCAGCAAACTACAATATCGCCGTATACATTAATCATTCATCCGTTTAATTCTAGCAAAGTCTTGAAGAAGTAGAAGAGAACTGAAATCCAATCAGAATACCATAAATAAAAATATTGTTAGTTCGCTATTTTTACTTGCTATTTTGCTAATGGAATATATGGAATCATTCTAACAACTTTTTCCATTATGAATTGAAACGATACATTATCTTATGCGCGAGCATTTTATGTTACAAATAAACAGAAAAAAATGAAAGCAGTATAATGGTAATAAGCATAACCTCGATCCTGCTTTGCTAAGATAAATTATGTAAAATTTTCTAAATAATGAATTAAACTGCTGTAAATTGTATTCCATATGCTTTGCCTTATTGTAACGAGGCAATTTATCCTCGTTCCTATTTAGTTCGAGGTTAACAGATTGAACATTTGATACTCAAAAATAATGTAAATACTTCAAGATGTTTAGATGCGATAAAATGTTTAGCGGTGTAAATAAGTCAGAAACCAGCGGACGGTCATTAGGCGAAATCACCATAGATCCGTTTTATGATCAAGAGGTAGAAATAATATTAGTTATTGATTATCCACTATGCTAATTCATTAAATCTTAAATAAATCATTTTACATACAGAATTAGGACAGAGCAAACTCCAACGATTGATGTCACCTACTAGTGGTGTGTGCAGACAGGCGCACTAATCAGGGCTAGAAGCAATTAGTAATGTATGCACAGAGGTGACCCGTGTCTAGACGGTCGAATTAGAGGGGATGCAAAAAAATCGGGCTTAAAATCGGAACACAAGCTGCTGGGAGTAACACTAAAATTTGGCATCTGATGCCCAAGACTCTGCCCGTTAGTTCAGTGAAAATATTATTAAGAATTAATTCTGATTAAAATAATAATTAAATAAAAATAAAGTCATGAATAAATCCGAGCCTTGGTTTTAGTAACGAGGCAGCATTAAATATTTAGGAATGAGACCTAGGAGTATTTACCACTCAACATTTTTGAGAATGAACTTAATAATTCTTTTAAATATGTTTTCTACGAATAAAGTAAATTCAAATTATTTAGTAACAAGTTTATTGATCAAGCTAATTTAAAATAAATCTAAATGAACCAATAAGATCACTGTGCGTCGACTATAAAAACAAATTAGAATATAAATTCGTGATGGTACAGCTGCTGTAATGTAAGTACACTAATTCTATAATTCTGTTTAGGGTTCAGTGTGTTGATGTATGAACGGCATTATTTTTATTGAATTGTTGTTGCGTAATATTTGAACATGATTAACATTTTTATTTTGCATGGCGGTATTGCAGGTTCCAAGATTGATTTTAATAATCAAATACATAATCAATTACATAGCCAACATTAATCAAATTTCATCAAATTTCAAATTCCATGATAAAATTTCATCATCCATCATCAAATTTCAAATCCATTATCAAATTTCATCCATCTGTCGTCATTCATGCATCATTCATCTATTAGTCATCCATCATCAAATGTTAAATTCCCCCAATATTTCTAGTCAAATACACATGTTTCAATTTCTGACACTTAAATTCCAGACTTAGAAAAATGCTAGTTGGTTTGAATAATCCTATCACGTTTAAAACTGTGACACTGGGTTCTACGAACCATATCTGGTGAAGCAATTTAATTTCGTCCAACTAAACCGGAATTAAAGTAATAAAAATTAAATTAGGACGTAGCTAAAGTTTATAAATTATTATTGAGGGTAGAGAAATATGACAATATCACTGTTCACTTAATTATACAAGAATTATGAGAGCCTTTAATTGATTAAAACTAGAGAAACGGCTTTAATAAAATTAGTACGGCTCATAAATTAATTAAATAAATAAAAAGTAATAGGTACGTAACACCAGTAATTACAACAAATGTCTTTAAAAAAGCAGCTTTGTTCAATATGTATGTCGCCATTTCATCCATTAGTATAAGGGATTATGTTTTTTCTTATGAAACTTATAATAATATAATATGTTCCATAAGAAAAAAATATAATGTTGATGCGCGACTCTTTTTTGGAGTAACGTGTACATTTAGAAAGATTTTTAAAAACCTCCAATTATCATAATTTTGATATGGTGCTATTTTTTGGAGAGAAATATGACAATATCAGTGTTCACTTAATTATACAAGAATTATGAGAGCTTTAATTGATTAAAACTAGAGAAACGGCTTTAATAAAATTAGTACGGCTCATAAATTAATTAAATAAATAAAGAGTAATAGGTACGTAACACCAGTAATTACAACAAATGTCTTAAAAAAAGCAGCTTTGTTCAATATGTATGTCGCCATTTCATCCATTAGTATAAGGGATTATGTTTTTTCTTATGAAACTTATTATAATATAATATGTTCCATAAGAAAAAAATATAATGTTGATGCGGGACTCTTCTTTGGAGTATCGTGTACATTTAGAAAGATTTTTAAAAACCTCCAGTTTTCATAATTTTGATATGTTGCTATTTTTTGGACCATCCAGTATATGTACAGAGATTTATAATTGTTTAAGAGGCTTTGTAAATATATTGGAACAAACTATAATATACTATGTTCCATGAAAGAAAAATTTAATTTTAATATACCACCTTTTTTTGGAGCACCCAGTATATTTATAAAGATTTAAAATTATTTAATTCTTTGTAAATATATTGGAACATATAGTATGTTCCATAAGAAAAAATATAACTTTGATATGCCACTCTTGTTTGGAGCACTCTAAAATTTTTTAAATAATTTAGATTTCGTCGTAACTATACTGGGTACTCCAAAAAAATGGCATATCAAAGTTATGTGTTTTCTTATGCAACATAGAATAATATAGTATGTTACATAAGAAAAACATAATTTTGATATGCCAACCTCATTTTGTATATTTACAAAGATTTTTAAATTTTAGCCCTTTTCGTCACAAGTAATGCCGCGATACTGGAATATACATAATAAATGCAATTTCGACATAAAACGCCATAAGCCTAGAGGTTGGTGACTCACCCTGCTGCGCCTTAATAAAAGCATTATATTGTTTTCTACACGAGTGCTTACTAAAGAAACGGAAGAAAATGAGAATCAAAGGATTAGGAATCTAACCAATCTTCTATTGTCCATTCTTTTCACTCTTTTTTATAAGTAATCTTATAAACGCCCCTAGTAAGGAAATATGTGAGCATCAGTGCGTACTGATTGAACTACAATGTAAACGTATCTTTCTAATACATATCTATACATGTACTTTCCACCTGAGGGCTTTTTAATCCATCACAGTCAAGATATTTAACGTACTTTATTAAACCGTATGGTACAACGTTTGCGCGATATATACAATATGTCATCTTATCATGATAGTTGACCGAGCGCAAAATTGCCAATGTTTTTGCTTAAAGCAAGTCGCTCTTTAACTATCTTATTCCGAATTCAGGATTTCATTTCAGCGTTCTATGTACAGAGTTTTGTTTACGAAAAATCTTATCCGGATACATTGCATCCTTCGCATCTATCGCACATTGGCAATTCTAATCATGAATGTTTATTACAACTTGTAGCTCTTTCAGGTTTAGTTCTTTTTAGTAATTTGGGCGTTTTAATAATCAATCACCTACATTTTAATGTACTAAGAACTTTCGACCCAAGTCACTGATAAAAGAGGATCTAACATATATTTAGAACTCTCCCAAGGAACGTAAACGCAGTACCAAGTTTACATACCACAATCGGTGATCATACCACATCCAGTTTACATACCACATCACCCATTCGGTGATGTATTGTAACGCAAAAAAGAAGTTGTTAAATAAATTCACTTTCTTTAAACTTTTTAATACATACCATCGAAGAAGAAGAATATTATACTCACTTTCTTTAGACCTCTTATATATATATATATATATATAAACTTTTTAATACATACCATCGAAGAAGAAGAATATTATACTCACTTTCTTTAGACCTCT
>WYDF02058910.1:0-25169 GCA_009867245.2 Adranes taylori
AAAATTAAAAGATTCAACTTTTGTTTTATGCAAGATAAAACAAAACGTAGGACTTCCAGTATATGAAAGATGGGGTGACGATCACGTCCACGAATTTTATCGTGTAACGATACGCGTTAGTTGCAAAAAGAAATCACTGCATTAAATTCAATACAGAAATAAATTTGGTAACCCTATTAATCAAGTTAGAAATGCAATTTAACGTATGTTTTTATTATCGTATATTCATAGCTAGGAAATAAATAACAATTAATTATAATTATGCAATCCATATTTATGAAGATTGACAATAAGTAAACAATAATTTAATTTCTTATCGCTGGCATTTAAAAATGTATTTTCTTACATAATTTTGGTTAAATAACAGCTCTACGCCGCTAATACCCGCTTTGCGTGAACGTATAATTACGCGTAGGTTAAAAAGAGATAGACCTCGATCTATTTGCATAGGTGAATTGTTTACATGCTGTTCAATAGGTACGCATGTTTGTAGTATACATGTGTTCGTGCGTTCGGCGGTTGTATGACGTATAATTGTTTATTGTATGTGCTGAGTATATTAAAAAAGTGGGAATACCAAAATAGAAACAGGCATACATGGTACACTATGGCTCGCTGCTACACACACATTATATTGCTGTGTGCAAACTTCTGTTAATATACTGAATAGAATGGAGGCCCGGGTCCCGTAATGAAATGTGTGGATGAATACAGCACCGCAGAGTAAAAATGGTGCGAGGCTTATTTCTATAAATAGCGAATTTTAAGCACATAAAACAAGTTCCTGATTTCTAGAGCTCGAGAGAGCAGCCAGCAATCATAGTAGTCTACAACCAATTCCGCCAGGTTCAACCACAGTCCAGCAACAACCGACTGTAGTTGAACGCTTTGATAAGCGATTTTATATAGTTTACATTGTTTTACTGTTTTGTATCTGTTTGAGTAGCTTTGTTTTCTCTTCCTATACTTTTCCATCAACCTACTTCCTATAGAACTAGAGTATATACTGCTAGCTAGTGCACAATACAGTCAGTTATAGTCACTCGACAACGTGGCATAAATGCCCATTACGGTGTTAAGCGTCATAGTAGGACTTTTCTTTTCTTTTCATACTCTACTAGAGTGCATACTTCTGGCTAGTGCGCAATAGTCAATTGTAATCATTTGGTAAACGTAACGCTAGTTCACAGTACAGTGTTACGCGCCTATAGTAGAAACCTAAGACCTATCTTTCCAGTTATTCATATCGTAGATTCACTCCCGACCTGCCGTTATCGTATATTTGAATTTACTCCCGCTGCAATATTGATTGCTTGTACACACTTTCCATATATTCGTCGTTTTATTATTTTATCACCGCACTTTCGTATTGCTTTATATGAACCGCTATTAATTATCATGATGCATTTATACTATTTTACGCAAGCCGCTTGGCTATATTGTTTTTGTTTATTTAACCGCCATTATTGCGCTATTAATTTTGATTTAACATTTATATATTGACATTCAATTGAATATATATATATATATATATATATATATATATATATATATATATTTCTCTTTTATATTATCGATGACGAACAATAGACGAATGTTATGTTAAAACTTTAATGTTGTTTCACTCATTAGTGGATAAGTTTATTACAGCTACCAACAAGAGCAGTTCCAGCGTGCGGTCTCACGTTAAACTGACCTTGCGCCCGAGGATATATTTCCGAATGTCGTTTCTATTCTGTAAGATAATTAGTTGTGCCATTCTGTAACAGTAACAAGTCGCTAGGACTCCCCATTAGGAGCGTTGCGAGTGGGAGTCTGTCAAAATAGTTTATATTTATAAGACGAAATGTCTTTTTCATCATAAAAAATTTATCAGTGTTATTGTCACTGTTGTCCCAAAAAAAATTGAAAGATTAGTATTTGCAATATTGGCCTGTCAAAAATTTTCGCGAAAAGGGTGTCAAGACTGGCCGCGTGAAAGAGCGCAGCGAAGCGGCCGCGTGCTAGAAGACAGCGCCCTAGGCAAATAGGTAGTCGAATTGAAAAGTTTTTGAAAATTACCTGAAAAGTGAGTTAAGAGCGGCCGAAGATCGCGACAAAACGGACATACTGGGACCGGAGGATTCATGGGTAGTCTAATTGAAAAGTTCTTGGTTAGAAATTTCCCAAAAGTGGCTCATGAACGGCCGCGGAAAAGCGGACAGCGGAGCTGTTAGCGCCGTATGTAAATATGGGGACCAGCGAATTCATGCGTAGGTAAATTCAAAAGTCCAAGGCAGGCCTGTTAGAAATTTCCCAAAAGTGACTCCGGACAACAGAGCTGCTTGCACGGGGACCGGGCGCCGTTGGTATTGACAATATGGGTCACAGGTTGGCGAATTCGTGCGTAGGCGAATTCAAAAGTCCAAGGCAATTTGGCGTGCGAAGTGCCAATTGAAGAATGTGACAATAAAAACAAAGTAATATGTTCAATATTAAATGGAAACATAATAGGAAGTCATGACTAAAGGAGACGGATCAGAGACACCTCGAAATGCGAAGAATTTAACGAGTTCTTTATTTCAATAGTCGATAACCTAATGAATTATTTAACCAAATCAAGAGGTAGCACTAATGCAGTGAACATAATGCGAACGAATGGAATATCATACTTTGGCGTACTACTGAAAATGAAATAAGCAGCACCATCCGAGAAATGAAAATTTAAAATTGTACAGATATTTATAAATTTAGTCCAAAAATTGTCAAATAAACCAGAGATGTTATAATTCCCCATGTAACACACATCTTTAGTCAATGTCTCTTAAATGGACTTTTCCAGATTAATTAAAAATAGCAAAAGTGCATCCAATTTACAAAAAACGTCAATCAACAATATGCAAGAATTATAGACCAGTATCTATTTTACCAGTCTTCCCAAAAATATTAGAAAACATCAGAATAGTTTTTTTTTTTAATATAAAAGGAAATTTCTTTACGCAATTTGGTAATTTTTAACTATTTTATCTACATGATTGCACACCTTGATTCTATCTTCAATAGATATTGGAGAAATTTTTGAAGAAAGCGTTATAGAAACGCCGCTGAACCGAATGCTAAGCCACTAGATATCCCCTAAAAAGTGATAATGAATTTGCTCTGATGCAAACGGGTATTTTGCATATATGTACCTTATAGCGAAACTAACATGTATGGAATTACTTCGAGTGCGTTGGTGCCGCTTTCTCTTACGAAAAGAAAGTATGTTGATTTAATAAAATCCAACTAGTAAACAGATAACAGTGCTATAAAAAGTAAAAATAATCGAATTATTTTATACCTCCGTCCGCAATAAGGACATGGATAGGGCTTTTCTGATGTATGAATCGCAATTGTATGTTTCGTCAATTGTTGAGCGGTTGAAAAGCTTTTTGAACACATTGCGCAGATATGCTTTTTCTCACCTGTATGTGTACGCATGTGCGTATATAAATGGCCACCATTTACGAATCTAAAAACATTTTTTATTGTTATCACGAGAGAAGATTAAGCAACATTTTCAAAACAATAAATATCAAGTAAGGCATTTTTCCAATTAGCACTAATTCGTTTTATAGCTTCATCGTTTTTAAAGTGCTGAAACATTCGAAGATAAAAATTCGTTCGGTTGTGTGGAGTCATTCATCTGAATCAGAGCTGTTACAACTACTAAGAAAAATACTCCCAGTAACCAGTACAAGTAGTCCTATAAATTATTTTTACTTCAGTAATAAGTAACAAGTACTTTTAAAAATTACTTGGGCTAATAGGTATTTTTTTAAAGTACATTTTATTTCAGACAAGTAAAAGTATCCAGTACATTTTAGGCAAAGCAGTGGGAGTAAAAGTATTCAGTACCTACAATTTGAAAGTACTGGAAGTAAACTTTAAAGTAAAACGTACTGAACACTTTATTGGCAGTACATTTTTACTGCAAGTAGCTCAACTCTGCTAAATGAGTATACTGCTCTCAAATTTTTTCCGACCTAATTCGGCTTTAAGTTTACCAAAAAATATGATCGTAAATCCTTTTGGGTAGGCTAGGATACCGTGGTCTAACTTTAAATCTTGTATTGATGTGAGCGTTATAGGAGTAATGGAGGTTTACTAAAAATCCGGACAAGTTAAACCGTAAAATAAACGATAACGATTGAAAGCTTCCACAGCACCACTTAATGATACTTGAACACTATGGATGTTAAATTAGAATTTAACAAAATTTTTAATACTTTATTAAACATTACAATTTAATATTTTATTAATGTCGTACGTTTATACAGACATTAGTAACAACATAAATCAAAAATGAAAATGATTCAAAAGATGAAGAATTTTTAGGTATTAAGACGCATAAAGATTCCGATGGCCATGTGCGAGTGGTTGAATTAAAGAAAGCGAACTATATGTGTTCCAGGTCGATAAATAAAATCATGCATTTGCCTGATAAATGAAACTGACTAAAACTCAATCAATCTCATTTGATGTGCTCACATGAAACTCGTGCTAGAAATCATAAATTAAACTATCTATAAAATGTTGTTTATTAATACTGTTGAGGTTAATATGATCATCGTATATATTACCTCTTCTCACATACATGACACATGTAAGGTCTTTCTCCCGTATGTACTCGAATATGAAGTACTAAACTTGGTTTAGTCTTAAAAACTTTACCACAATGATCACACTGATGCTGTTTGGAATTTTTCCTTAATCGTTTTTGTTTTACTGTTTCTTCATTAGTTTGACCGTCTTTTACTTTATTATCATTATCAGAATTTTCTAATTTTAAAACTAAAACCTTTTCCTTAGCTGGCTCTGCATTAGCATCAACCAAGTCTAAATTTTGTAAAACTTGTCCATTTGTAAAATCATCACTTGTACTTAAAATATCTTCAGCCAGTTGTATTGTTAATGTATTATCACTAAAATCACTATTAAAATGATCTTCATTGTTCTGTACATTTGTATTTATCGTATTTATTACAACTAATTGTTTCTCTGGTTCGATAATATTAATTGTGTTGTAATTGCTCAGACATTGCCTTAACTTAGTATCGGCTGCTTCACATTGGGATTTAAATTGAAATGCTACATTTAACTTACTCACACATTTTTGACAAATATTACCAGGTAATCCATCATTTTCAGATACCTAAAATTCCAGATATCATAAAATTATAAATACAAGAATAAATCATTTACTTGTACTGTTGCACAGGCCATTATTAGTACAGGAAAATGTGGTGGCTTTGATGGATCAAATATTGGTAATAACCTATTATTTCTTTCTAAACATATACGACAAATATTGTTTACATTTGTTGTTAAGTAGTGATATAAAAGGTCAGCCGTTTGCATGTTTGCAAAAAAAATTTAAATTTTCACTAATTTACTTTCATAATGAGCATTAAATTTGATTGGTATCAAAAATATTTGATAATACTTCGAGTATACACAGCGATCCCAAAAATTAAAAACAGCTGTTTATTTTGAAAACTATAAAGTTCATATAAATAGTTCTCTCTATAGCAAAGTTAGATTATGTGTTTGCTGTCAGATTTTCCATATCTTTGGTGGAAATATAGCCAACTTATCGAAATAACAGACAAACACATACTTGAATAATTATATAAATTATGAAATAATCTAGGTATAAAATCTAATCAATATATTTTTTTATATGCATTAAACCACGTTTATGCATATGTTTTGTATCTAATGCATTTTTCACGTATAAATTATAACATACTATTAAAGATTATTGATTTTTCAAATGTAACACAATGTTATAATTCTTTGATTTTCTATTTAGTTATCAGGGGTTGTATTACCACACGAATCATAAGACAATAGCATCAAAGTTTCGCTAGATATTAATAACTCTCTGATGAAATTGGATCAAATAACCTAAAAATTTGCAAGTACAAGGTGCAAAAATATTGTTTACTATTTATTTGACTGTTACAGTTATTTATTAAATAAACAATGAAAAACGATTATTTATTACAGTTTAATGTGTTATAACAAATCTTTATACATTACAGTTATGGTATAAAGCATGTTAAGGGAATAATATCGTTTTTAAAGCGTTTTATGAATGATTTGAGACATGTCAAGACACTTTGCGAGCTACATCTCCTAAACTAAAAGATTATGCAAGATAATACTTAATAGTTTTAATTCGTAGAATAAGAACTACGTAACGAAAGATAACGTGTCAAATTAGACATTTATTGAGAACTGAATGGAACTAACTACATATTTTTAATAGCACCTAAACATAAGCTTTTGTAACACAATGTATATCCTTATATATAAAATATGTGTACAGAAGATTAATGCAATTATAATTATAAAGAAATATATATTCTAAAAGAAGTAGGAAAGAAAAAAATAATTGGGAAGACCCAGAAGTAGCAATAAGATCAGCAAAAATTGAAATAAATAGGTCGTTATTAAAAATAAGATTATTGAAACAAATTTTGTTTTTATATTTTACCTCGGCTTATCATGTAATAAATTCAACTCACAGACTGAGAAATATCATAATAGTTTATGCCATTCAGAAATAGAATAGCAGATTGTATCGTGTGTGGCTGCTTACAAAATGATCTTATGAGCAAAATTACAAAATGACCTAAGTTTACTTTCAATAAAAATATATTAAGTTATTTCTGTCCTATTTGTGTTTAATTCTCTTCAACTGACATCGGATTTTACCATAATATGTATGTAAATCACGATCACAATTAAAGTAACGAATCATGTTATCGCGCAAATAAAGGTAAACTCACACGCACCTCTATACAAAACGTCACACACTGATCGTCACTTAATATATTCTAAAAGAATAACGTTTTGAAAGCAGAATTAATGAAACTTAGATTTTGATTTAATGTAAAATATTAAGATATATAGAATTATAAAATAATTGATAATCAAATATACCCTATTTAAAAGTTACAATATGAAAGTAAAAGATATTGGATTGTAGAAATTTTGTAGTACAAAATCTGTTTGATGCAATGAAAAGTTGTGTTTTAATGTTTTGATTAGTAGTAACATTAAAGACATGAAATTGTATTCGACTTTTTTGAACACAACTTATTGTTAGATAATTTGAAATTTTTTCTACAATGCTGTTTATTTTTAGAGTAATTTGATCTTCAAAAAATTGTACAGGTAGTTAGTCATTTATTTCCATTTTATTCATCCACATGCCAAGTTTGTAAAATTGATAAATATTACATTCAATGGATGAGCATTTGAACTACTGCGTATGTTAAGTTTTGGAAAGATTGAACATGTATGGTGGCGCAGGAAATAGTTTGCATGTACAACTAGTAGCTATGAGTCGTTTTCCAATTGACTGCCAAAACTGTTCTGGTACAGTACTTAATCGTTCCAGTTATTTTGGTTTGAGGCTCTGAATGTCATTTTATTGTATGTATCACAGCATTTCGTAGAATTCTGATAGCTAGTGTCAGCATCATAACTTATGCGTTTTGTGCATTTCGTAGCATTTAAAAAGATTATAAAAATTATTGATGAAATCGAGCAGCAAGTAATGAAGGAAAATGCTGGGGATGCTACTGAAAAGGGAGGGAAACCACGTATTACGTAGTACCAATCGACTACGTTCAGTTCTACAAACATAAAGCCAAAAAACTTTCTATATGCATCAACCATTGAAATAAAATCAAAATATGAAAAAATTGAAAATGACATAATGAAATTTCGATGCAAAATAGATTGAAACTAATTAGAATAAGCCTGAGTCCGAAAAAAAGATTTAAACAAAGATAAATGCAAGCGCACACAAACACTCGTTCCACTTGTTTCGTAGATCAGAACAGAACGACAAGCCTAGAATGAACAAAACAGTTCTCTGTCAAGTGGAAAACGATTAAGACATAAAGGATGGTAGGAGTGCTGCATATTCTCAAATGTCGTAACCTTAACATACAATTAATTATTTTTCCTTTCATTACAATAGTCAGTAAGTTATAGGTGAATATACCCCATATGGCTCAGATTTTAGAAGAAAATATAATGGTGAATAATATGCAAAATTGTCACCTCATTAATAATCATACTAAAGGACCTGTAGATGATGTTGTGGACCCATG
This sequence comes from Adranes taylori, assembly GCA_009867245.2. NCBI lineage: Eukaryota > Metazoa > Arthropoda > Insecta > Coleoptera > Staphylinidae > Adranes > Adranes taylori. Next base: position 8,151 of record WYDF02058910.1, read on the forward strand.
GAATGTCGTTAGCACCTCTGAGACCGGCATAGATTACGATAAACTAATAAGTAAGTTGTAATTTGAAATATTTTAATAGCATGAAATGAAAGTTTAATTTGACCGAGAATGAATTTATTTATCACAATATTTTCGGCTAGAGTATGGTTTATGGACCCTGGCCGAATATTTTAATTTATACCTTATTTGAAAGCTCTTTACGCACAATGCACAGTGGTGTACATCATATCTTGGAGACTTCATTCAGAAGTTATAGCCCTTCAAAGTGCCCCATCATGCCTAAAAGAAATTACTTATTAAACACCATGTACGATATTTCAGCGACTCATTGTCAACTATCAACACAAAAATGTTAGTACAAATTTAAATTTTAGAACGTTTTGGTTCTTCAAAGATTGATCGTGACCTAATAGATCGCTTCGAGCACATCACGAAAAAGCCGCCACATCATTTTTTACGTAGAGGTTTATTCTTTTCCCATCGCGACATGCAAACAATTCTTAATCATTACGAGAATAAGAAACCATTTTATCTGTATACGGGCCGTGGACCATCATCGAGTTCTATGCATTTGGGACATTTGATCCCGTTCATATTTTGCAAATGGCTACAAGATGTATTCGATGTACCATTAGTTATTCAACTCACTGATGATGAAAAGACTTTGTGGAAAGATATTAAACTGGAGGAAGCAAATCAATTAGCTTACGAAAATGCAAAGGATATAATCGCGATTGGATTTGATATAAAGAAGACGTTTATGTTTGCAGATATGGATTATATCGGGTAAGAGTTCAACTTATTTGATATAATATTACTAGAACGTATTAGAAAAGTATATTTTAACAGTAATACTTTCTCCGAAAATTTTATATTGACTACAACCTGCCGGTAGGAATTTGGAATAATACTCTACCGAAATGAAAGAAATAAGTAAGGACTTTGACATTTAATCGAACATAGCGTACTTTTTCACCTGCACTTATGAAATTCTCATTTGCACGATTGAGGTTTTCTTTCTATGAAGCCATATATCCAGTTTCGTTAGTTAGTTACTTCGACAATATTTTTCAATGCTGTTTTTGTGTAAAATTCAATAATTTTGATACAAACTGCTATACGTCTTATAGACCGAGACGTTCGTTCAAATTGCTTTGCATGATTAAATGAAATACCAAATATTTTTGTCACAAAACAATGCACACTGTTTAATTTGGCTATCGCTGAATATAAAAAATTCGCGGATGGTTTTGTATAACAATGAAAGTCAGTTGTTTTATTATATACTACATAAAACAAGTTTAATCTACTTAGCAAGTTTAATCATGTTACTGTATATTAATTGAACTTTCAATCAACTTAAGATTATATTAGTTCCATAGTTGATTAGGGTATCTTTTGATTACCATAGAAACGTGACAAACAGATTAATTGGGAACTCATTTTCAAAGACGCAATCTACCGGTTGTTGCTTTTTGCGGGATCATTGCAATAGACCCATATTTTATCACCTGTAATGATGAGTTATCCTCCTAAGTGAGACGATCAATGCGAACTAATGTAGGTCTGCATGGTTTCATACGAATTTCTTTTTGAACTCAAAATTGTGTGGTACCCACTGAGAACAAAGCTTTCATACCATCGAATGTTCGCGTAATTTAGCGTTTAATCATGTTCCGAAATACATTTGCAACTGCTGTTTTTTAGCTGTTCTCGATAATATGATTTAAGGAAAGTCGGCCACGTTAAAATGGATTATACCACCGCTTTATGATACCTAAGGGACACGACTTAACAAATGATGGATTGACACATTAGTCCAAATTTGGCCGCCATACTTTTCATATCCTAAATTGTTTTGTATGATCTAAACCAGCGGGGCGAGGGGGGATATTTTTCGGATGAAGGGCCAAATTTAAGAATTCAAAATGAGCGGCGGATTGCAAGTAAAATACGATTTTTAGATATGCTCTATTTATTATCATGCAAAAGATATATTACAAAAAAATTCAAACAATTTAATGGAAACTGTTCCTCATTTTTCAACATTTTTTTAAATTGAGGTGTTACTTTTGTAGTTGAGATTCTTAAAACTGCTTGTAAATAGTCATCGGCAATGTTTGGTCGTAAAGAAATTTGATTGAGATTCATGATTGAAAATGTTTGTTCACATAATTAGTAGCTTGATCCAAAAATAACAAACATTTTTCGAATAAAATCTGTCTGTTGTCGAATTTGTCAGAATTAATTCACGACGGTGCAATTCTCTTAAATCAGTGTCACACTGCAGATGAATAATCTCAAGTTGTAGCTCTTGCACTATCGGTACACTATCAATATCTATTGAAAATTGATCGCGTACGTACTATTGCTAAACTTGTTTCAATTTTTCGGAAGTGGCTAAATCTTCGTGCAAAATCATTATTCGGAGCGTTAATGACTTTACCATATTCTTCAAATTGATATGCTGGTATATTCAGCAACTTCAAAGTTGGAAAATGGCCCACGAAGTTATTCGACATGTGTCAAAGGAATAATTAGAATTTTAATTGAAACCCATTCAGACTTTTAATCATATCATGGGCATATATATTTTTTACTCGCAAAACGGGTAAATGCAAAATCACAAATCCAGTCATTATCAGTTAATTCAGGAAAGTCCGTAATATTCTTCACTTCCAAAAATAAAATAATATTATCTTTCATATGCCAAACTCTCCGAAGCACTTTTCCCAAGCTAAGTCATCGAATTTGACTATGATAAGGAAGATCTGTGCACTCAGGCTCAATATCTGGAAGAAATCTAACGAATTGTCTGTGGTTCAGGCCTCGTATTAAATTAAGTTTTATAATACATGGGACGTGTTCAACTTTTAACATATTTTTACACAATATTTGTTGATGTATAGTACAAAGAATTGTAATTAAATTTTATCCCGAATTTTCTTTAACGCTCCAACATTTTTACCAGTCAAACATGGTGCTCCGTCAATTGTTCTTGTTCCATTTAAAATTATATTTTAAACAATTTTCAACTTTTTCAAATATATCAGCTCTTGTTGTTTGGTCTTTAAAAGATTCCATTGAAAGGAGCTCTTCATAGATTTCAAATGTAGAGGTACATCCACTTATGAAAATTAATAACTGTGCGGTATGCTTTTTATAGTTACTTTTGATATCCTTTTGGTCGAAAGCTATTGAGTACCATGTCATCGATTCTAATATGGATTGCAATTGCTCATTTAAGTGATTTCTATTTCCAATACAGTTGCGTGTGCAACGCAAAAGCGCAACTCTGATTGGTTGTACTATCATTGTTATGTGCTTGTATATTGCGACAAACAAACTGAACAGGAATTGACGTAAGGTAGGGTACGATGCTGCACTCGCGATCTTTTAGTTTTGGGTTCAAACCCTGGATCAGCATCCTTTATTATTTTGGTGATTATTAAGAACGAAATACTTTATGTAAACACTTTGTCAGTGATTGAGATGTTAGAACGCTCATTACTTCGGTCATCGTCAAATATTTTTTTAAACATTTATAAATTCTTTAAATTAAAAGATATTATTAATATAGGACATTATATCATATTTACTGTTTGTGTAGGCAATGTCCGGAATTTTATAGAAACATGATCCGGATACAAAAATGTGTAACGTTTAATCAAGTCAAAGGCATTTTCGGTTTTGGCGATAGCGACGTTATTGGTAAAATCGCTTTCCCAGCCGTCCAAGCGACACCTTGTCTCTCAACATCATTTCCACACATTTTTGGAGCAAAAAAACTCCCTTGTCTTATTCCATGCGCTATCGATCAGGATCCATATTTTAGAATGACAAGAGACGTCACGCCTAGATTGGGTGGGTGAAAATGTTGAATAAAATTTCTATTTTCATATTTTTAAATATATTCAAAGAAATAAGATTAATAATAATTTTGTTATTTTTTAGGATTTGATAAGCCCGCTTTAATGCATTCGGTATTTTTCCCTGCCCTGCAGGGTGCTCAAACAAAAATGTCCGCTTCAGATCCTAATTCAACGATCTACCTCACAGATACACCGAAACAACTAAAGAACAAAATCAACAAACACGCATTTTCCGGTGGACAAACAACGATCGAGGAACATCGGAAATTGGGCGGCAACTGTGACATCGATATCTCTTATCAATATTTGAAATTTTTCCTTGAGGATGATGTCCGATTAGAACAGATTAGGAAAGATTATACTAGTGGTGCTCTACTTACGGGCGAACTCAAGAAAATATTGATTGATACACTAACACCAATTGTTCAACAGCATCAAGAAAGGAGGTCTCAAATCACTGAGGAACAATTGAAATTGTTTATGACTCCTAGAACGTTGGATTTTACGAATTAAATCGGTATTTATTTAAACTATGTTATATTTATTTTTTATTTACTTACCAAAAATATAATATTATAGAAGTTTTTAAAACGATTTTTACTTTCATAAATAAAAGTACTTTAGTCATTCCTGTCTAATTTTTAATAGAACTTTACTGAGATGGCTATTAAGAACGATATTTATTTATTTAAACAAGATCAGCCCCTTATACATTAACATTAAATTGCACAATAATAAAGTAAGACAAAATGATACAAAATAAAATAACACCGTGTATACAATATCACAATATCAAACTATACATATCTAGCAGAATAAAATTAATCATTAAATAAACTCGGAATACAAAACTTATTACATTATAACATGTTTCAAAGCACAGTTTAAACATTACAAAGCAATTGATCATCATTTCTAGAGCCAACAAATCTCCCTAGTTCATTTGCCTATATTTTTAAAATTTCAGCTTCATTTTAAGAAATTTTTTCAGTTGATTTTCAATAGACTTTTTTAAGTTTGTTTTTTAATTTATATAGAGAACCGCTAAATAGATCTATATGCTCAGCTATGTCGTTTGTTTTATTCAACATTCTATTTATTGGTTCATGAAAGAGATAATTGAATGCACAATGCTTGGTGTAAAATATTGCAATAGATCTAGTATCACGATTTGGCACTAACATCGTTCAATGTCCCTTTGCAATTAATCTGCTCATGAATAATTTTATGTTGATGTCTCCTATATTGTGATTACCATACATAGCTTGCAAATTGTAGACTAGGACGTAGACTAGAGATGTCTAAATGTGGAGAACTCGAAAGTTTTGTGAGAATCTCGTAATGAAACCTAGTTTGTACTCTTGTTTTTAATATATTCATTATACAGGTCCATTAAAAGTTTAAGATCTAATATTACTCCTAAATCTCTGATTTGACGTACTTCGTTGAGTTTCGTATTATTCAAAAAGTATGTTGGGTTGACTAGAACTTTTGATCTTTGAAATGACATAACGTTAAATTTCTCAATATTGACACTCAAATAATTTAATCTACACCACTCGCCGAAAGCGTCAATGTCCCTTTTTTAATAGTTTTGAGTCCTCGATAGATCTGAATTACCTAAAAAACTTAATATCAGCAGCAAATAGCAAAACTGATGAATTATTGAATACACTAAGTATGTAGTTAATAAATTAAACAGTAATGAACCACTATGCGACTCCTATGGAACTCCGGAAGTAACTACAATTTCCTGGGGAATAAAGTTTCCTATCCTAACAAATTGTTTTCTGGAAGATAAGAAACTATGAAGCCACTTAATAATGCTACTTCCGATTCCCAAAGCTCTCAATTTATACAATATATCATGATTAACTCAAATGCTTTTTGTTCGAAGACTTCAAAAATACGATTTTGGTAAGTCATTAAGTTTGTTTCTACCCATATTCCAGGTACAAAGCCATGCTGATTTTGACATATACCTTCAAATATCCATATTAATTGCTTTGTTAAAATTGCATTCATAATTTTTGGTATATGTGATTTGAAGTTAATTCCTCTGTAATTTTTAACATCATTTCTATCACTAGAGTTAAATATTGGGATTATAAAGTTTAGCTTCCATATATCAGGAAAAGTACCGCTAGTCAATGATAAGTTAAAAAGAAGTTTAAGAGGTTCACGTAAGGAGCATACACAATTCCTTAAAAATAGTGGGGCCAAACCATCGGGACCCAGTCCGTGTTAGATATTTAAATCGAGAATGGCTTCGTAAATACTTGACTTAAAACATGTATGAATTTAAATTGGAATTCGTTTCTTCATGATACTGACCCAAGATTTGACAACATGAACCATCAACTTAATCTTTCGAATGTAAGCTAGAAATGTACCTTTTTGCAATTATTTGTGTCAGCTATGTCTTGGCAATTAGTAGCATAGACCGTTTCCAAATACATGTTATTTGGAAGACTCCAAATACATGTTATTTGGAAGACCTCTATAATTTCTTATATCGAAAATTTCATTGATATCTAAGCAATTAGAGTGAAATTTCATCAAAGTCGGCAAAGCGGACAGAGGAGCTGCCTGCGTTGTCGGCAAAGATGGAGACCAAGGAATTAATGTGTTTGCGAATGCGCGGGTATGGGAATTCAAAAGTTAAAGCCAGGCTGCCCTGATGGAAGTTTTCCAAAAGTGAGCCAAGTTGCGACAAAGCGAATAGTGAAACTGTCCACACCTAGGCAAATTTAGGGATCGGGAATTCATCTATTGGCTAATTTGTGCGTAGACAAATTCAAAAGTTCAACTGCTCTGTTAGACCATTTTACTCCGGGTAGGTTGTAATTGCCGAATATTGAAACTCAGCGTGTTTGTTATGTGTGACCAGATCGTCTACCGTCATTTAAGGCATGATGAACCATCGTATTTAAGAGCCTGTAAACCTGGAGGAAGATAAACTACTCCCAAAATTATGGTGATACAGCTTATTGTAACTGCGACGAACAGTTGTTCAACATTATTTTCCGTAATAATTTATCTCTTGGTTGTTATCGAATCATTTATAGCTATTAAACCCTCTCCCTTTTTCTTACTGCTAGTATTTTCGCATCTGTCTAATCTATATACATTGTACTATTTTAGTTTCTGTCTTAGTTTAATTAATATTGAGCCAATGTTCCACTATTATGATCGCGTCATAGTTTGTTGTTGATATTGCTTGTTTGAACTCATTCGACTTACTACAAATACCCCTCTCGCCATTGTTTTAACAATATTACAGATAAGGGTCTCTTTAGTTTGACTGAACATGATTGGGTCTAGTGGTTTATTGTAATAATCTTCGGAATGCATTGAATATATTTTGAGATGTTAATTTCTCCTTTATTCCGTTTACGTTCAAATTCAGTCTTTAATTCTCTCACATGTGAACGTTGTTTTACAGTTAAATGAGCTGTTATTTTTATGCTCCAATTTTGTATTTTTAATTTATTATGTAGAATATCTCTAGCTAAATGCATGCTGCCAGTAACAAGTTTAAGAGGTCTTACCCTTCCATCTATCTTTTTACCAATGCGAATAACTTTGTTTATTCTGAAAGAACCATCAATTGAAGTAAAAATATTTTGAATTAAATTATTACTGATATTTACAGGTATATTATGTACAATCACATTGCGACTTCTTTGTTACCTACCTTGAACTTCCATATAGATATCATTACTATATTGGCCGATTTTTGTTTCTTGTGCTTCCTTTAACTGCTGTTTAACCCTTTCTAATTCTACCTTCAATTCTCGATTTTCAACTTTGATAACCGTTTGTCACGTTTCTGCTCTGTTGCAATAAATCTTTCCATTAGGTCTAAAGTACATTTTCTTTTTGGTGAGTTTATACAGATTGATTTTTTGGATCATAGGATGTTGCTCATGCACTATTTATAACATCATTATTTTTAACACAATCATTACATGGCCAAACCAGTTGTTTGTTATTAAAAAGTTTATTAAATTCATCTATCGGTTATTCTTATAGAACGATTGTTCTATCATTACCCCATTTTTATTTAACTTATATTGGGGCCATTTTCCCTTTTCTCTAACCTTTGTCCAGAATTGGCATAGTAGATTCTTCCCTCTATCACTAGTGTTCTTTAACATTTCAGCGAGAATGATTCCAGGTCCCTGTTTAATAAATAATGAAAAATTCACAACAGATCGTAATGTGACCTAGTCCGGAATCTGATAAAGATCTGTAGGAATTAAGGTTTAAAGAAAATCAATATACATCTTAAAATTTATAATATTTATAATAAAATCGTCAATTTTACATACTATACACTCACTTGATAGAATATGAAACTACATTTTATATCTTAAATTCAACATTATAATGAAATTATAAATAATTAATTAAAAAATTATAAACTCATAAAACCAACGAAATATTAAACTACAATATAAAAGTGTATGTAATTGTTTAATCTTGATCTGGATTTGGACTTGTCGGTGAATAACTAGGAGAAGATGGGGAATATCGTGGTGGTTGAGGTGAATATGCTGGACTTGCAGGCGAGTAGCTGGGTGAAGTCGGCGTATAAGTGGGCGAAGTAGGCGAATATTTTGTACTATGGGGTGAATATTGTGGACTTGTAGGTGAATAACTTGGACTCGTAGGCGAATAATTCGGCGATGAAGGTGAATAGCGTGTACTAGTAGCGGGCGTATGTTGAGGAGATGATGGTGAATAACTAGGAGAAGTGGGAGAATAGCTAGGAGATGTAGGCGAATATTGTGGGCTGCCACCAGCGAAACTGGGACTTGTCGGAGAATAACTTGGCGATGTTGGTGAATATTTAGGCGAGGATGGTGAATAACTAGGCGATGCTGGTGAATATTGTGGAGATGAAGGCGAATAACTCGGACTTGTTGGCGAATAATTAGGCGATGCTGGTGTATAACGAGGTGATGATGGGGAATAACTTGGCGAAGTGGGTGAATAACTTGGAGAACTTGGAGAGTAGTTTGGTGAAGTGGGTGAATAGCTAGGAGATGTGGGTGAATAACTTGGAGAAGTTGGAGAATAACTAGGTGACGTTGGTGAATAACTTGGTGAAGTAGGTGAAAAGCTCGGGGATGTTGGGGAGTAGCTTGGTGAAGTAGGTGAATAGCTTGGCGATGTGGGCGAATAACTTGGAGAAGTAGGTGAATAACTTGGGGAAGTAGGTGAGTAACTTGGAGACGTTGGAGAATAACTCGGAGAAGTTGGTGAGTAACTTGGTGAAGTAGGTGAATAGCTTGGCGAGGTTGGTGAATAGCTCGGACTTGTAGGGCTATAATTTGGAGATGTAGGTGAGTAACTAGGAGACGTAGGCGAGTAACTCGGAGAAGTGGGTGTAAGCGATGGAGAATTTGGTTGATAGGATGCGGGAGATGATGGACTGTACGAAGGAGATGTTGCACGTGGCGATGCTATGTAAGGTGACATAGCCGGCGATTGGGGAGTTGGAGACCAAGAGTATGCAGGACTCATGCCTGAAGCATCCGAAGCAGCCGAAGGAGAGAATGAAGGGCCACCTGGTGTCATTCCACTGCCCATAATATCTAGAATAAAAAAAGACATGAGTGATTCTACATTGAAATAATTGAGAAACATGAAAATATAGAATAAGAAACATGAAAATATAGAATAAGAAAACTGTTTACTAAGTTTAAATAAATGGCTACTATAAAGTATGAATATAAAAAAAACATATTGTGAAAAATAGGTTCAAAACTCACTTTGCGGACTCCACACGCTTCCAGCTGCGAAAGGTGTTGCACCCTGATTCCAAGGTGTCATTACCGCAGTAGGACTCATTCCCGGGGTAGCGGCACTACCAAAGAACATTCCACTAGTCATTAAATCAGCACCATGTGCTTGTGGAATGGCAATGCCCATTTTACATTTTTCAGCATCCAAGAGCAAATCGAAACAGCCAGTGCCCATACGCGGCAATTGACCCATGATAATATTTTCGGATACGCCACGCATAGGATCGACTTCAGCATGCGAAGCGGCATCCATGAGTACGTCGACAGTTTCTTCAAATGAGCAACGCATAAGAGCACCGGTATCCTACATATGAAAAGAATTTGAAAGTGTGAAAAATTAATCTAAAGAATTTCAATCTACAAATATACGAAAAAAGCTTTTGCCATTTAAAATAAAATATTTCACCTGTCTGTTAATTCCGTGACGTGTGATAGCCATCAAGTGACCTTTAGCTGTCATAACGTCACACAACAAGGCCAAATGTCGATAGTTTACGTACAGACCATAAAATTGAAGTACAGCGTTCATTTCTTTTTCTACTGATTTACGTACAGCTTCGATTCCTAATACCTGCAGATAGTATATATATATATATTAGTAATATAAGTTCTAAAATTTGCAAACACAAGATTTATCTAAACAGAGAGAAGAATAATGATCACAATTATAATTTTCATACTGAAGAATCTTACCGAGAAAATCTCGCAAATATCGTTGGAAAATGTTCGGACAGGATCAACGTCTCTTTCAGAAAGTACTTTCATCATACTTGTACCATCAGTTTCCAGTAACCATTCGGCAATTGCTTTAAATTCTCCAGTTTCAGTAATTACTATACGTTTCTTAGAATCGGTTTGTGGTAAATGCATGTACACCTAAAGTTACAACCAACATACTGTTTAAAAAATTTAACAACATAGAATCTACTCAACAGATTTAAAGCTGGTGTGCGAGTATATAATTTTTGCACAGGCACCAGAAAATCTGAGCTAGAGCAAGACGAATCGGTGAAAGTTTGCTATTTTTTGTTTTCCCAAATATTCAAAATTTAAAAAAGGCGGCCGACAAACTGTAACCTATAACGTACGAAAATCTTAAAATCTGACACCTGTTAATTGTTTCATAATCTTAACTGATTACTACTACAAAATATCTTTCGAGAAAAGTGTTAAGAGAATAAGTCATTTGACAATTATAACTTTTGGTGGAATTAAGACGCTTCCCTTACACCCCTGGTCGAGATACTGGTATGTGTGTGAGAAATTTCGAAATCATGTTAGGCGCTTTGAAGATACTCCGAGACGTCATTGTATTTGTAATTGGAGTTTCTTTTTGTTGTCTGATTTCCGTACCTTTGATTTGCCAAGTGCATTCATTGATTTACTGGACATAAAACCTTTTATAAACCTATTTGAATGAGAGATTTGTTCCATTCAATCGAAGAATTAAACATGTAAATCATATTAAGTAGCTAAGAATGATTCATTAAACAGTACTGACGTTCGAACACATTTTTCTGATAAAAGTCGACTGAGCTCGAAGTCGAGAAGTCGACTGAGCTATGAAACCCACAACAAATTGGTTTTTTACAAGCTGGTACCGCCACGGAATTTAGGGCATCTAACCCTGGGGACGTTCAAGAAAGCTAAGATCACTGTCATTCAGGCGTAGTATCAATAACGCGCCATGATACATCAGAACTCGAACTATCACATCAGATCAGAACTACACAAACTGGAAGAGAGTGCTTATAAATGGATTCTCAATTTACATATCACATAAATAAAATGTGTAATGTATGTGTCTAATGTCTAGTGCATCGCTGGATGTACGTCTACCAACAAAAAGCCAAGTTTAGATATTAGAGAAACATTTTTAGATAGACTTGTCTAATTACAATGTTAAAGTCCACAGGGCGTGGAACAAAGTGCCTGGGGCCGTTTGAAAATAAAATCAATAAATGGCGCTGATCCGTATCTACCATGGTAAGGTACGAAACTTAAGCGAGTTGTTTGCTGTCGTGTGTGTTGCGGTGGGCGCGCTTAGTGGCAGTTCGTTGTTCGCCGTATGTATATAGCAGTAAGGAGTTTGGCTATGCTATTTAATATGTAAATACACTAGCAGCGTCGCTTATTGTCGCTGGGGAGACCCTGCTGGCCGTGTTTGCTGTGGAGACCATATGGGATGATGATGATGTGTGATGGCAAGCGTTCCGTATAACACAGAGTGGAATTTTGTAGCCGGCTTAGGCGCTATAAATAGCCATGAAATGAAGTCATCCAAGAAAGAAAGAGTGCCAACGACCGCAGCCAACGACAGTGAGGTAACAACCAGCGGCACCACGCGACATTTGTCGTTGAAACAACGCGTTTGGTAAACGATTACATACACCATATAACGTTTTATTGATTGCATGAATATTCAATAGCTGTGTTTCTCCTTTTATCTTTCCGTCAACCTATTCCACTTCCTATTCCTCTAGTAGAGCGTATAATTCTAACCAACGTGAGTCGAGGTTAGTTTTAGTCGTTCAGTAGCAGTAACATCTACGTCAATCGGCGTGTTAGTGACCTATAGTGAACTCCTTTCCGTACTACCCGTTAGAATGTATAATTCTAACCTACATGAGCCGGGGTTAGTTTTAGTCACTCAGCAAACATAGCGTGGTGTTAGTAATCTATAGTGGTTCCGTGTATTCCTAGAATTTTTGTCATTCATATCATTTTGTTAAGATTAACACACGCTTCCCCTTTGCATTACAAACCGCATGTACACTCTTCCTGTATTGTTAATTTTGTTATGATTATCAGCCCACAACCCAAAATATTTATTCTATAAAATAAATAACTTACTTTACTAATGGCTTCAATGCCTTGCAAAGTCATATCACTTAACATATTAGCTTCAATGCAACGTAAAAACATATCATCATCCATTTTGTCTACGTCCTCGTCACCTCCAGGACCATCTCCGCCAAATTTTCCTTCGTCGTTGTTCATTATGCGAATTCGCAATACCAATTTCTCAGCATTATCATCGTTAAAGATACAATTCAAATCATCGCCGAAACCTATAATTTATTAAATTTTTTAACTAGTAATTTTGCACAAGTCAAGAATACAGATTAATTAGAACAAGGAAAAAATATGTAAATCTGTAAGGCTAATGTTGAAGCATTCTAAAGAAAGTACCTTAAATTACCCATAATTTTACCATTCAAAACAAAACAAAAATATTTTTTTAGTTCTTAAAAATTAATTATACTCTTTCCGCAAAGCAAGAACTAAGTTGCTTGCTTAATTGATTCCTAACAATTGCGTGCAAAAGATGTTTTAATTTAATTGGCTCGTTAATGTTTTAAGCCTGTACGAAGCTACAAATCAGATTTTCAAAAATCGAATGGTTCCTTCTCTATATTGAAACTGTTCCAACTCTGATTTTAGTCTATTGGTTAGTGAAAAATAGTCTAGATCTTATTAGCATTAAACTACTAAATGTTTTAAAAAATAACAATAAAAAAATAATTGAAAGAAACATTAGTATTTACCTGCATTGATTTTTTCCGCAATCTGTTCCATAGTCAACTTTTTATCGGTCATACGTTTACGATCCAGTTCGATACGTAAAAGCCATGGCGAAATACGAGTTGGGTCAAAATCTGGCATTTCGTAATATACATTAACGAATTCCTGATCTTCGGGAATTACCGTGTTTTGTGGATCGGGATCATAATAAATTGCTGTATTCGCTGTTACCTATCCAGAAAAAAAATATCTTTATATTACAGAAACAGAACTGCTTTTTCAGTAAATGCTATATTCAAGTGTAAAGCGCTAAAACTCTGGCTAGATAAGTTAAAACAAAACTATTACAATAAATTACGAATTTAATGCCATATCTATATCAAATATTGTGATGGACCTTCTTGTATGGCAAAATATAAAAATATACTTGTTCACATTTCTTTTGAATGCCAAATTTGTATTTACGTGTGTTATTTGCAAAACCAATGCAAGGAATTGTTTAGCAAAACAAATCGCTTTTCAAAATATTTGCCTTTTTACACTTTTGTATGCGTTTGTACCTTCGAATTTTATTTTTACTCAAACACATGAAGACCAACGAGGAGATGAAAATTGTTGTTTAGGCATTTTTTTTGCTTGACAATTGGGAACGCAAACAAGTTTTTAGGCAATAAATCAAATGAATATGAGCAATGAGATTAATTCGATGTTATTCTTTAAACTAATCCATCCGGAACAGATCTTTTATCAAAGTCGCTGAAATATCCCAATGGCGGCTAATTACTGCTTAATGTAGCACATAGCTAATCCAAATAAAAAAACACAAGAGACAAAGTTTTAAAAAAGTCTAGAAAGTCAAAGATAACATTATCGCAAATAATGGTTTACTTTTCTGAGGGCTTAAAATCATTTTTGACCCATTTGAAAATGTGTTTATAGGACGATAAGGGCTGAAAAGTTACTTAAAAGCAAAACGTAACAACTAATCTTAAAAATTCGAAACTTCATCAGTTTAATCGAAACTTCATCAGCATTTTTATATGGCTAGGCCATTTAAAAATATGATTATACAAATGAAACAACGTTTATTTCCTCAGTTTTCGTTTTTATACTCATACAACAAACATTTTTCAACTCATGGCAAAGTTTAAAACAGATTGTAAAACAGAAAATGTAAAATAGTGATATTGATTCAACAACATTTTCATCAAATACGTAGATTGAATATATTTTCCGTTAATTTTGTACTTATAAAAACCGTAGCTGTCTAAAAAATCAATTTACAATGAATAAAAATATTGAGCAAACAATTTGCATGAAACATTGTGTTACCAACGGAATGTCACATGTGGAAGCGACCTAGGGTTGAATTAGTTGTATCCAAAACCTGAGCATAAGAGTGGTACAAAGCATTTAAAGAAGGTAGCGAAAGGTATGAATATTTGTCTCGTTATAGTCATCTTTCAACGAGTTCAGCCAATGAAAATATCAACAAAGTCAAGAAATCGTGATAGAAGATTATCATGCAAGCTTACGAGAGATGGCCCTGGACCTAAAGCTTCATACGAAATCGATAGTACCATTCTTGCTGATAAATTGGACATATAACATGTCAGCACTAGGATTGTGCCCTAAATTATAAAATGAGCTGCATTTTCCTGAAAAGAACATAGGAAAAACATTTAACAAATGCTGAGAAAAAAGTGATTTGCCTCTTTCAACGTTTCCCACAAAGCTGTTCTAATATTCTTGTGAATGCATCGTAATTAATTTTTAATTACAATTTAGTTAAGTGTCAGTCTCTACTCTCTAGTATATAACAGTCCTAACTAAATACATTATTTTATTTTTTAGACACTCATAATAAGAGACAGTAAGCTATATTATTTTAAAAGTACGTTTACATCTTTGAACATATGTCTTCAAATATTTATAGGAGTTATGCAGTTATTCTTTTGGGAACTTTTTTCGATTAGTCATGGCGGGATCCATTTTAACATAATCGTGACAACATTACTAAAATAGTTCTAGTAAATAGACATATTAACTCTACGAACCTAAAAGTTTGATTTTCGAATTCGCACTCGATTATCTGTCTCATGATATACACGGGAGTTAAGATCAAATAAAAACAATTATTATTATGAATTACGATGTACATAGAAATTTTGTACAAATTAACGAATAAAACATTAAAATGCACTAATTGCATACCTTTCTCAAAGTTGTATGTTCCAAACGACACAAAACATTCTTCGCTTTTTCCGCATCTCTAGCTGCTGCTCCAGTTAAGAATACGGTTAAGGAAGGGGCTTTCGGCCGCTTTGAAATATTAATAATTTCCTTCAAACGTGGCACACCCAATGTTACGTTCTTCGACGAGACACCAGCAAAATGGAAAGTGTTCAGTGTCATCTGAGTAGCCGGTTCACCAAGCGATTGAGCCGCTAAAGCACCTACCATTTCTCCTGGATTTGCTTGCGCCTGTTGGAAACGCGTTTCAATTTCACCAATCAGCCATTCGAAAGCTTCAGTACTGAGACGGAATTCTTCTGATACACATTTTGTACAAAGTGTTGAGCGTACCTTGATTTGAAAGGAAAAATTAAAATATTGAAACTTTTTATATTACCAAAAAAACTTACTAAACATTGGAATAGTAATGTAGCGTTTTCATTGGCTTGAACAGATAATCTATCGCTACCAGCCACTATAACACATTTCTGAAGTAATTCTCTGACACCTTGAATGACCCGTAAAGGTGACAAATCCGTTGGTGCTCTTTTATTGATATGGAAGATTTTCTGAACGTTCCAAATCATACGTTGTAAATTACAAGGTAATACCACCTACGAAAGAAAACAAAACAATATGAATACACATAGATTCGTTAAAACTTAAAAAATTACCAGAGTATATAAAATACATTAGGTACCTTAGCGTCGCCACTAGGGAAAATCTGTCTCAATGCTTCCCTATCCTTTTGCAACTGTTCCCATTCTCTTTCCAATTCACTAATAACATCAGCAGAACCCATCATCTGTCTGATGACATCCTCATTGAAGACACGACGCAGATATCTTTCGTTCGATGCGTCAAATCGAAATTTACGTTCAAATGCCTTATTTGACAATTTAACAGTGGGCAATGTTTGAAATTCAACCATTTCTCCACAGAGACCATCTTCACCATAACGTAATTGAATCAATTGTCCAACTGAATTACGCACGGTACCGTCATAATGTACCTAAAATATTGGTCTATTTATAACATACATAAACAGAATATGAATATTAATTGAAATTGTACAGTTGTTTCAAAACTAGATTGGTTTGCTCTTGCATAGTTTTAAAATATATCTACTACAATCGCCCTGTGCAATCAATGCAATACAATCTGTTTTTTAAAAAGTTAGGCAGTTAAAATAGGACGTTAAACAATATTTTCACGTACCATAACAGACTCCATAGCTTTGATCAATCGACGCTGAATATAACCAGTTTCGGCAGTTTTTACGGCCGTATCGATAAGCCCTTCACGACCTCCCATAGCATGAAAATAGAATTCAGATGGTGTTAAGCCAGCAAGATACGAATTCTCGACGAAACCACGAGATTCGGGACCGTAATCGTCTTTAATGAAATGTGGAAGTGTACGTTTACGAAAACCAAATGGTATTCGTTTACCTATTAAAATATTTATTTTAATATTATATTTCCCTAATGTTAATAGTCAATAAGTTCAATTTATGTGTGCCACTCGCATTCGAACACGACATGAACGTTATCATGTCCTTGGCTAGTTTCCGT